>JBBPMV010000486.1:0-15292 GCA_038090495.1 Heimioporus retisporus | reverse complement strand
AAAATACAAACTTCCAAAAACCAAACTCACCACCCCCATCACTGTTAACAACATTGACCAATCCACCAACAAGAATGGTCAAATCTGCTTCACCACCTTCCTCTTTGTCTGCATTGGAACTGTGGCTCACCAAGTCACCTTTTATATCCTTAACTGTGGAAAAGAGAATGTTATCCTTGGACTCCCTTGGCTTAAAGAAGTCAACCCCACCATTGACTGGACCTCTCACGAACTGTCCATCCCTCTAGAGTCCAATCAATCAGATTACCTCTATCAGAAACACACCCAACCCCCCCCCCCCCTCCAACTCCCACTACCTCCACCCCTCAACCCCCTCGACATGTCAACATCAACACTATTTGGGATGGATGACTCTTTGACTATATGCAAAAGGAGACTCAGCAACAACATCTCCTTTGCAATCATGATGTCTGGGTCATCCAACAGATCATCCAATGTGGCTCTCACTTTATCCCAAATGCCACCATTGCTAAACTCACTACTGCCACAGAACTGGCTATGGCCACCAAGAAGGCAAAACCCAAGCCTGTTCTCCCACAAGAATACACCAACTTTGCTTCCATCTTCTCAAAAGAAGCAACCAACCATGTACCCCCCAACCAACCCTACAACCACAAGATCAACCTTGATGAAACCTTCACCCCCAAGATTGGCAAACTCTACCCCCTCTCCCCAGATGAAAAGGCAGCTACCAAAGCTTTTCTTGATGAAAATCTCACAGCAGGGAAAATCTGTCCTTCAAACTCCCTCCAAGCCACCCCTTTCTTCTTCATCAAAAAGAAGGATGGAGGCCTTTGTTCCTGCCAGGATTACAGATATGTCAACGAACACACCATTCAAGATGCCTACCCCCTTCCCCTCATCTCCAACCTCATCAATAAACTCAAAGGAGCTAAGGTCTTCACTAAGTTCAATATTCAATGGGGATACAACAATGTTCGAATCAAGGACAGACACCAATGGAAAGCAGCCTTCATTACCCACAAAGGCCTCTTTGAACCCACTGTCATGTTCTTCAGACTTTGCAACTCTCCTGCCACATTCCAATAGTTCATGAATGACTCCTTTAGAGACATGATCACCAAGGGATGGCTCATCATCTACATGGATGACCTCCTTATCTTCTCCCCTGATCCCAAGACTCACAAGGAATGCACTAAACATGTTCTACAACATATGCAAGAACTCAATCTTCATCTTAAGCTCAAGAAATGCAAGTTTGCTGCCTCTGAGGTCAAATATCTGGGCATGATCATTCACCCAGATGAACTTACTATGAACCTGGTCAAACTTGATGGTATTTGAGAATGGCCAACACATTCCAAAGTCAAGGATGTTCATTCTTTCCTTGGCTTCACCAACTTCTACTGATGTTTTATCCCAAATTATTCCAACATTGCCTGCCCCCTCCTTGACCTCACCAAAAAGAACCAACCCTGGAACTGGTCCCCTTCTTGCCAAGATTCCTTTGATAAGCTGAAGGAGCTCTTTCTTTCCCAGCCAATCCTCCACCTCCCTGACCCTGCCCAACCCTTCACCATCACAACTGACACTTCCAAATATGCTTCAGGAGGGTCCTTCTCCAGACTGATGCCAATGGTGACTGGCATCCCTGCTCCTACCTGTCATAATCATTCTCCCCCACAGAACAAAACTACAACATCTATGACCAAGAACTTCTTGCTGTCATCCATGGCCTCAAAGCATGGCAACATTACCTCCATGGCTCCCCTTTCCAGGTTCAGGTCTTCACTGACCACAAGAACCTGACATACTTCTGCCAGCCCCAGAAGCTTAATCATCAACAGGCCTGATGGTTACTTGACATCTTGGACTTTGACCTCCATCTTACCCATGTCCCTGGAACCTCCCTCACCACCCCTGATGCCCTATCTTGCCACCCTGACCTCCTCCCTGCCACTGACAATGACAATGATAATGTTACCCTCCTTCTGGATTCTCTCTTTGTCAATGTTATTGATGTCACCCTGCAGGAGAAGCTGACCTCCTCCTCTGCCTCAGATCCCCTTGTGCTTGATGCATTCCACACCACCACTGGTGACATCCCTGCTTGCTTTTGCACTCAACTCTCTGACTGGCAATACAATGCTGGCATTCTCACCTACCAAGGCCATGCCTATGTCCCCCCTGATTTGCACAAGTCTGTTGTTCAGTGACATCATGATCACTTCGCCACTGGCCACCCAGGTTACTTAAAAACTTGTCAACTTGTTGCCTTGGAGTTCTAGTGGCCAGGCCTTGCTCAGTTTGTACAAAAGTATGTTGAAGGCTGCACCTCCTGCCAGTCAGCCAAGGCCAACACCCACCCCATGGTCCCTCCTCTATCCCCCATCTCCTCCTCTTGCTCTCATCCTTTCCAGCAGGTCTCATGCAACTTGATCACAGATCTTCCCCTCTCCAATGGTTTTGACAGTCTTTTGGTCATGGTAGACCATGGGCTTACTAAGGGGGTGATTCTCTGTCCTATGAAGAAGTCTGTCTCTGCTGAAGGGATTGCCTCCCTCTTTTTCCACAAGGTTTACACTCAGTTTGGCCTATATGACAAAATCATCTTGGATTGTGGTCCTCAATTCGCCTTTGCCTTTGCCAAAGAACTTAGATGACTTCTAGGATACGACCTCTCTCTCTCCACAGCCTATCACCCTCAATCCAACAGAGAAACAGAATATGTTAACCAGGAAGTTGAAACCTACCTCCACATCTTCTGTGGCAACTCCCCATCCACATGGTTCCAGATGATCTCCCACACTGAATTCACCCACAACCACCACCCCCATTCCATTCCTGGCAAATCCCCCTTCTTCCTCACTTATGGTTTTGAACCTTGCCCCCTCCTCACAGTCATTGCCAAATCCAACCTCCCTGCAGTTGAAGAATGACTGAAAATCCTCTCCATCACTTGAGATGAAGCTCTGGCCTCCCATGAACTTGCTAGACAAATCATGAAAGCTCACTCTCATGGCAAATTTACTCCCTTCCATAAAGGTGACAAGGTTTGGCTAGAAGCTCACAACCTGAAATGCCTTATCTTCCACCTGAAGTTTGCCCTCAAGCAAGAAGAACCCTTTACCATTGTCCAGGTACTATCTCCACTCGTTTACAAACTCCACCTTCCTTGTACATGGAAAATTCATAACACATCCCACACTTCTCTTCTATCACCCTACTGTGAAAATGATGTACATGGCCCAAACTTCCCTTCTCCACCACCTGACCTTATGAATGGAGAAGAAGAATATGAGATGGAAAAAGTAATCTGACACAAGGGAACCCCAAATAACCAACACTTCTTAGTCCAATGGAAAGGATATTCAACCAAAGAAACTCTTGGCTTCCAGAATCAGAGTTCAAACATGCCAAGGAAATCCTCTCAGACTATAAAAATCTCCACCCCTCCATTTTCCCTTCATCCTCTTCCCCACCATCATCTCACCACAATGCCCAATGTCTCCCCTAGTCACTCCTCCACTGTCAAAGCTGATGTGGGCTGGAACCCACCTCCTGAACTCCCTCATCTTGAAACCCTGGACCATACTTGGGATGGCCCCTGACCCACCTCCCCCATCACCACAGAACACATTGTCAATGTTTCCCCCTCTGCTTCTCAAATCTGCTGCAATCCTTTCTCTTCAATTCAACAGGGTTGTATGCTTATGTTTCTTGACAATCCTAATCTTCATATTGCCCTTTGCAACCACTTAGAACCTACATCCCCCCTTCATTCACTTTTCCATATGTATAATGAACTTCACCACCTTTGAGCCCATGCTGACCTCATCACCAATGACACCACTTGTATGCACCACTTGTGCCACATCCTTGAAACCCACCTTGCCTTGAAGGACCTCATCATCTCCACAATGCACCAGTTGGAGATGGATGCTTTGACATCGGATATCCAGTGCTACATGGAACAACCTAACTCAAGATCTAATGCTGACAAACAATCCCCTGAGGCCTCCAGTGAGCCCTTAACCTCCGAAGAACTGGCCTCCTTAAAGCATACTGAGGTAGCCTGGGAAGGTGAAAGGAATCACCCTTTACCCATGGATCACCCCCTCTACAACAAGGCCTGTTTCCACTGTCACCAACTCTCTCATATCAGGCCCAATTGTATCTATTACTATTGCCCTCATTGCAACTGACATGCCCCAGGTCATTCCACCTATCAATGTCCCCTTCTTCATCATCAATCCCCAGTACCTTTTGTCCCCTCCTTCTTGTCCTCCTCCTCTCATTTGTCCCATGGATCATGTAGGTCCCAAGCCTCCTCATCCTCTACCTCCACTCACCCCCTTGCACAACATCTTTCCTCACCTCAAGTCCCTCACACCCCCCTCCCCATTCCCCCTCCCTCTGGTCATTGTCATCACCAACATCCCCCTGTTACGATTCACCCCTATTCTTTTCTCCTTGTCATGTGTACCTGTCATCATCAGCTCAACCTGATGCTTCTACTTCAATAGAGTGCTCTAGAACATGCAACATGTTCATCACACACCCTTATCTTTGTTATCTTTACTTCCTTTTCTTTTTGAACTTTCTCTGCTTAGTCATAGTTGTTCCACAACCTTCTATGACCTTCTGCTGCACAGTATATAAGCCTAGGTACTTCATCCCTTGTACCCTAGCTTAGTCCTGCTCAATTCTACCTTGTTCCCTTCACTCCCCTCATTGTAACTTGCTGCTACCAGTTTGGTAGGTAGACTTACCTTCAGACCACCTGCTATACATCCCAGTAGGCAGAACCCTTGACCCTGAGTGGCAAGTCCTTCATCCTTACCTCAAACTCTTGACCCTGTGTTCTAGTTCTTTGAGTCTATGTCAAGTCCAGTTCCTCCGGGTCTCCAGAGGTTGGATGTATGCACGAGGGGTCGGAGGTCAGAGGTGGAGTGAATGCACGGAGGGATGAGGACGGTGGCTTCAGGTAATGCCTGCGCCCTTATACTGACCCAGTCCTCTTATTTCGGAGGGTGGAGGTTGGACAGAGGTTCAACGACAGTGATGAGCTATCGAGGCAGAGAGAGGGAGAGAGAAAGAGGAGTGGAGGGACAAGAGAGGAGAGTAGGAGGTAACTTAGTTGATTTATGAACTGAGGAAAGTCCTCAGCAAAGTAGGAGACTAAATACATGAGGGCAGAGGCTATGCTAAGGGTAGACAGAGCACGGACATGGCAGAGTACGTAGAGCTACATACTTGTGGCACGTCATGCTAGTAACATCAGGGAGGGTGGAGTGTGACAGGGAAGGCGGAGTACTACAGGGATGGAGACAAGGATCTGACAGCTGCCAATAATGACAACCGATTGTAAGGTACAGAGTGGAGAAGGAACAAAAGAACAGAGCAAGAGAACGAGACATCGGACATATGTAGCAGAGATGGGTGGAAGTGTTGCCTGAAGGCAAAGGAGGGTGGTGGAATAGGGGCAGTTGTGGTCAGGTGAGAGAGCGAAGACACGGGGCATGACAGTCTATGCTCATTCCTACCCAGACCAAGCATAACAAAAGGACTAAGCTCTATGTTTTAGGACTATCATTGTTATAGGTCCTCCACCATGCCTCCCAGAACCCCCCTTCCACAGAGAATGAGCTCTGCGCAGCACACAGAGGCTCACCACTGTAGAACTTCCCTCTGAAACTTTGTCCTCATCATCCTCTCCTTCTGAAGAATCCCACCTAGACCCAGATACCACCCTTCCCACTGCTGCTGAGCAACAGGAGGACATCGACCTCACCCACCAACTCTCCTCAGTGCTTCACATCCCCAGAAATCCCATGCCACCCTCCCCCACCCCAACCACTTCTCACCCCCCTCTATTCCCCTTCCAGGTGCCTTACCCTGCCCCTGCCCCTCCTCCTCTTGTCCACACCTTCACCTCTACCCAACCCCTCCCACCATTCACACCTCCTCCTACCATGACTACCCTCTTGGAACCAGTCGAACTTCACATTGGCTCTCCCAATGCTTTCGATGGCAATTATACCAAGGCTACCATCTGGTTGGACTTTGTCCAGACCTATCTTCTTGTCAATGAAGAAGTATACAACACTGAGGCAAAGAAAATTGCCTTTGCCCTATTGTATATGAAATCTGAAGCAGCCCTCACCTGCATCAGGGGATTTGTGAAGAGATGATAATTCCTGATAATCTCTGATAATCCATTATAATACAATTATAATATCATATAAACCCCCTTTTCATGATTATCTAGGATTATCATCTCTTCACAAATCCCCTGATGTGGGCCTCCTCCTTTCAAAAAGCAGCCCTCACCCCTGATGCCCAAGGAACTCCTGTTAGTTTTGAAAAGTTCTCCAACTTCCTCTCCTCCTTTAGGACCACCTTCAAACACCATGATACCCAAGCCCTAGCCATTACTTGGCTCTCCACCCAACAGATGTCCAGCAATGCTGGTATCCTAGAACTCACTTCATTCATCTCGGAGTTCTGCAACAAAGTTCAGATCAGTGAGATAGTGGACAAGAACATCCTCATCAGATATTTCTCCATAGCCCTCCCAGTCCACCTTATGTGCCAACTCATGTCCATGGACACCATCCCCACCAAAATCAGTGAATAGTACTCTAAGGCTATTCATTTCCTCACCCAATTGGGAAAGGCTGAAGATATTGCCAAAAGGAACAAGATGGGTTCCTCCACCTATCATTCATTCACCTCTTCCTCCTCTCACCCCTCGAAGGACTCCAATGCTATGGATGTCGATGCCATCAAGATTGGCAAACTCACCCCCAAAGAATGTCACTGATGCATTGCAGAAGGATGTTGTTTCCAATGTCAGAAGACTGGACATCTTTCTGGTGACTGCCCCACCTTCCCCTCCAACAACTCTAAGCTGAAGAAGACTTCAGAAAAGAAGGTTAGGAAGGTTGAAGAAGTTCCCCAGTTAAGAGAGGTTGAGGATGATGATGATGAAGAAACTGTGGCTCAAATCTCCTTCACCATCCCAGGTGAGGAGTTTTAGATGGAGGGTGTACCCCAACACAATGACCCTCCTTTTCTTGTGTGTCTGTACTTGTATTGTCAATAACCAAACAGTCTATGCAAATTCCTGTTCACATTGTCAAACCCTCACACTTGAAAGCTATTGGTACTTGTGCCCTGATTGATTCAGGAGCACAAATTTCTTGTATTGATTGGGACTTTGTCTGAAAACACAAACTCCCAAAGACCAAACTTGCTGCCCCCATCACCATCAACAACATTGACCAATCCACTAACAAAAATGGTCAAATTCACTTCACCACCTCCCTCTTTGTCTGCATTGGATCCATGGCTCACCAAGTCACCTTCTACATCCTCAACTGTGGAAAAGAAAACATCATCCTTGGACTTCCTTGGCTTAAGGAAGTCAACCCCACCATTGACTGGACTTCTCATGAGTTGTCCATTCCTCTAGAATCTGATCAATCAGATCACCTCTATCAAAAGCATACCCAGCCCCCTCCTCCAACTCCTACTACCCCTACTCCTTGACCCCCCTGACATGTCAATGTTGACACCATTTGGGATGGATGACTCTTCAATTACATGCAGAAGGAAACTCAGCAACAACCCTCCTATGCAACCATGATGTCTGAGTCATCCAATGAATCATCCAATGTGGTTCTCACTTTATCCCAAATGCCACCATTGCCAAACTCACCACCACCACAGAGCTTGCTATGGCTGCTGAGAAAGCAAAACCCAAACCTGTCCTCCCACAAGAATATGCTGACTTTGCTTCTGTCTTCTTGAAGGAAGCAACTGACCATGTACCCCCCAGCTGACCTTATGATCATGAGATCAATCTTGACAAAACCTTTACCCCTAAAATTGGCAAACTCTACCCCCTCTCTTCCAATGAAAAGGCAGCTACCAAAGCCTTTCTTGACAAGAATCTTGCAGCAGGGAAAATTCATCCTTTGAACTCCCCCCAAGCCACTCCTTTCTTCTTCATCAAAAAGAAGGATGAAGGCCTTCATCCCTGCCAGGATTACAGATATGTCAACAAACATACCATTCAAGATGCCTACCCCCTTCCCCTCATCTCTGACCTTGTTGATAAACTCAAAGAAGCAAAGGTCTTCACTAAGTTCAATGTTCAATGGGGTTACAACAATGTTCGAATCAAAGATGGGCATCAATGGAAAGCAGCCTTTATCACTCACAAAGGCCTCTTTGAACCCACTGTCATGTTCTTTGGACTTTGCAACTCCCCTGCTACATTTCAACGATTCATGAATGACTCCTTCAGAGACATCATCGCTGAAGGATGGTTCATCATCTACATGGATGACCTTCTCATCTTCTCCCCTGATGCTCAGACCTACAAGGAATGGACAAAATGAGTCCTCCAACAAATGCAAGAACTCAATCTCCACCTTAAGCTTGAGAAATGCAAGTTTGCAGCCTCCGAGGTTGAATACCTGGGTATGCTTGTTTATCTGGATGAACTTGCTATGGACCCGGTCAAACTCAATGGTATTCAAGAATGGCCTACCCCTTCCAAGGTCAAGGACATATGATCCTTCCTTGGCTTTGCCAATTTCTACCAACATTTCATCCCCAACTACTCTAAGTCACTCACCCCCTCCTTGACCTCACCAAAAAGAACCAACCCTGGAACTGGTCCCCTTCTTGCCAGGACTCCTTCAATGAGCTGAAAAAGCTCTTCCTCTCCCAACCAATCCTTCATCTCCCCAACCCTGCCCAACCATTTGCCATCACCACCAATGCCTCCAAGTATGCTTCTGGAGGCATACTTCTCCAAACCAATGCCAATGGTGACTGGCACCCCTGCTCTTACCTGTCACAGTCCTTCTCTCCTACAGAATGAAACTACAACATCTATGACTGAGAACTCCTTGCTGTCATCCAAGGTCTCAAAGCATGGTGACATTACCTCCATGGCTCCCCTTTCCAGGTTCAAGTCTTCACTGACCACAAAAACCTGACATATTTCCACCAACCCAGAAACTCAACTGTTGGCAGGCTCAATGGTTGCTTGACATCTCCAACTTCAATCTCCATCTTACCCATGTCCCTGGGACTTCCCTTGCTGCCCCTGATGCCTTATCACACCACCCAGACCTCCTTCCTGCCACTGATGATGATAATGACAATGTCATCCTTCTACCCAATTCTCTTTTCATTAATGTAATTGATATCACTCTCCAAGAGAAGCTAGCCTCCTCTTCAGCCTCTGATCCCCTCATGCTTGACACACTCCATGCCACCACTGGTGACATCTGTTACGATTCAAACGGACCCCTATTCTTTTTCCTCCTCCTCCTTTGATTTCTCTTTTCTTTCCAGACAGTACGGACTTGTTTCCTCTCCTAGATCGCAACTCTCCCACATGGTCAGTCGAGCCCAATCTTTCTTTTCTTAGATTTTCCTATACGTTTCCACTTGTGCCGCCCCACACTATTTATACTTATTTTTTCCCTCCATCATGGACAGCTTCACTGATCGCAGTTTACTGCACATTATACTTAGAACTCATAGCCTTATGGCTATTCTACCACTACTCTGGATGACTCCTTTAGACAGTGCCTTCGGGCCACCTCAGTAGTATATATACCCAGCTGCCCTGTACATTATCCTTAAGCAATTCCTACTTGGGTTTTTGCCTTCACTCATCTTGCCTCCACTCCTCATCCCAAGGGAATCGTGCCCCTTACTCCTCGTCCTTTGCTTCAGGTGTCCTAGAGAAAGAGGAACCCTTGATCATCTCTATTACGAGACTCCCTAGATCTCTGGTAGTCTAACTACCTGACCCTGAAACCTTCGTCTCCAGCCACAACCCCAAAACTCCCTGGTTCACCCCTGACTATGTCAGCTCCTCATAACCCCCTCAGCTAGTTCATCTAGGTCAACACCCTCGTCCCTTGGTCCTTTGACTTGTGCAGGTGATCCTACCAAGTCTTTGCTTGTCCCCACCCAGGCCAAGTGTAACAACATCCTTACTTGCTTTCACTCTCAACTCTCAGATTGGCAATATGACACCAGCATCCTCACTTACCAAGGCCATGCCTATGTTCCTCCTAATCTTCAGAAGACTGTTGTTGAACAACACCATGACCATTTCACTGCCAGCCATCTGGGCTACTTGAAGACTCACCAACTCATTGCTTCCGAATTCTGGTGGCCAGGCCTTGCCCAATTTGTTCAGAAGTATGTCAAAGGGTGTGCCTCTTGCCAGTCAGCCAAGGCAAACACCCACCCCACTGTTCCTCCCCTCTGCCCCATCTCCTCATTGTGCTCTTGCCCTTTCCAACAGGTTTCTTGCAATCTGATCACAGACCTTCCCCTTTCTGACAGCTTTGACAGTCTTTTGGTCATGGTAGACCATGGGCTTACTAAGGGGGTGATTCTCTACCCTATGAAGAAATCTGTCTCTGCTGAAAGGATCACCTCACTCCCCTTCCACAAGGTCTACACTTGGTTTGGCTTATACAACAAAATCATCTTGGATTGTGGTCCCCAATTCACCTCTGCCTTCACCAAAGAACTTGGATGACTCCTCAGATACAACCTCTCCCTCTCCACCACTTACCACCCTCAATCCAATGGAGAAACAAAATGTGTCAACCAAGAAGTCAAGACTTATCTCTGCATCTTCTGTGGCAACTCCCCCTCCACATGGTCCCAGATGATCTCCCATGCTGAATTCACTCACAACCACCATCCTCACTCCATCACTGGCAAATCTCCATTCTTCCTTACCTATGGCTTTGAACCTCACCCCCTCCCTACTGTCATTGTCAAATCCAACCTTCCTGCAGTTGAAGAACGACTGAAAACCCTTTCCACCACTCAAGACAAAGCCCTGGCCACTCATGAACTCACTAGACAAGTCATGAAGGCTCACTCTTACAGCAAATTCACTCCCTTCCAAAAAGGTGACAAGGTTTGGCTAGAAGCCTGCAATCTAAAATGCCTTATCTCCCATCCAAAATTTGCTCCTAAGCAAGAAGGACCTTTTACCATTATCCAGGTGCTATCTCCACTCATTTACAAACTCTGCCTCCCTTATACCTGGAAAATTCACAACATGTTCCATGCTTCTCTCTTATCACCCTATCACAAAAATGACATACACAGCCCAAACTTTCCTTCTCCCCCCCCTGACCTTATTAATGGAGAAGAAAAATATGAGATGGAAAAGGTGATCCAACACAAAGGAACTCCAAATAACCACTGCTTCTTGGTCTGATGGAAAGGATACTCAACTGAAGAGGACTCTTGGCTTCCCAAAGTGGAGTTCAAACATGCCAAGGAAATCCTCTCAGATTATAAAAGCCTTCACCCCTCTGTTTTCCCTTCATCCTCTTCCCCACCATCATCACATCACAATGCCCAACATCTCTTCTAACCACTCTTCCTCTGTCGAAGCTGACACAGGAACCCACCTCCAGAACTCCCTCATCTCAAAACTTTAGACCATACTTGGGATGGCCTGTGGCCTCCCTCTCCCATCACTACAGAACCAGCTGTCAACATTCCCCCCTCTGCTTCTTGAGTGTGCTGCAATCCTTTCTCTTCAATTCAATAGGGTCATATGCTTATGTTTCTTGATAATCCCAATCTTTGTATTGCCCTTCGTAACCATTTAGAACCCACTTCCCCCCTTCATTTGCTTTTCCACATGTATTATGAACTTCACCACCTCTGATCCCACACCAACCTCATCACCAATGACACTGCCTGCATGCACCATTCTTGCTGTATCCTCAAAACCCATCTTGCCTTGAAAGACCTCATCGTTTCCATGATGCACCAGTTGGAGATGGATACTTTGATGTCAGATATTCAGCACTATGTGGAACATCTCAACTCAAGATCTAATGCTGATGAATGATCCCCTGAGGCCTCTAGTGAACCTTTGACCTCAGAAGAGCTAGCCTCTCTAGAGTGCACTGAGGTAGCCTGGGAAGGTGAAAGGAATCACCCCTTACCCATGTACCATCCCCTCTACAACAAGGCCTGTTTTCACTGTCATCATCTCTCTCACATCAGGCCCAATTGTATCTATCATTGTTGCCCTCATTGCAACCGACATGCCCCAGGTCATTCCACCTATCAATGCCCCCTTCTTCATTGCCATTCCCCAGCCCCTCTCATTCCTTCCTCCTCATCATCCTCCTCTTGTTCATCTCATGGATCTCACAGGTCTCAAGCCTCCTCATCCTCTACTTCCACTTGCCCCCTTGTGCAACATCTTTCCTCTCCTCCAGTCCCTCACATCCCCCTCCCCACTCCCCCTCCCTCTGGTCATCATTGTCACCAATGCCTCCCTTGTTCCAATGCCAAACTTCACCACCTTTCTGGCATGCTTGCCAAAGGATCTTTAGATGTTGATGAAGAATGGGGATATCCCAACTACAATGCATCTGCATATGCTAATATGACTGGTTCCCCTGGTGGTGATCACTGCATGAACTTATAGTTCATTTTTTTTTCTACTTCTTTGATTCTCACTGTGGTTTTGAATATACCCCAGGGGTAATGTTATGATTTGCCCCTATTCTTTTCTCCTTGTCATGTGTACCTGTCATCATCAGCTCAACCCAATGCTTCTACTTTGATAGAGTGCTCTAGAATGCACAACATGTTCATCACACACCCTTATCTTTGTTATCTTTACTTCCTTTTCTTTTTGAACTTTCTCTGCTTAGTCATAGTTGTTCCACAACCTTCTATGACCTTCCACTGCACAATATATAAGCCTAGGTACTTCATCTCTTGTACCCTAGCTTAGTCCTGCTCAATTCTACCTTGCTCCTTTTGCTCCCCTCATCATAACTCACTGCTACCTCTTCTGTTACACTGGGCGTACCTCGAGTGGATCAAGACTTCGTAGAAGGACTTACCAACGAGCAGGACACTCACGAAGAGGTACAACTCAGCTCGAAGGGACGAAGGGACTAAGGACCACGCCAACAAGGCGGACTAGGGACTAAGGGACTGAGGGACTGAGACTGAGGGTGACTCAAGAGTATGCTAGATTGCGCAGATCGAGAATGAAGTACATCGTTGTAAACGAAAGGACTTATATACCCGAGGACGCGTAAGCGTAGAATGTCATGGAAGGTGAAAGAACGAAGGACGCGTCAGCGTCGAGTAAACAAGAATGAGTAAAGAGCAAAGGACGCGTCAGCGTCAAGTAAGCAAGAATGAGTAAAGACGCGCAGCATCAGAAAGGAAGGTGAGAACCAACACAAAGGTGTGCATGGGCACTCTATCGAAAGGGAAAAAGGAAGTGTGAAATGGAAGAAAAGGATGTGAGCGAAAGAGACAACCATAACATCTTCAGTAGGCAGACTTACTTTGAACCACCTGCTATATGTCCTAGTAGGCAGAACCCTTGACCCTGAGTGGCAAGTCCTTCATCCTTACCTTGAACCCTTGACCCTGTGTTCTAGTTCTTTGAGTCTACACTTGTTCCTACCCAGACCAAGCATAACACTCTCCTCCCTACTCACATGATTATTGTACCACCTTCACACTACCACTCTAAACACCACTAGTCTCACAGACATAAGGAAGATGAAAGTGAGTCTGAAGGGAGTGTGGAGGAGAGATCAGCAAATGAGAATGATCTATCAGTTTCACCCAAGATGCCCTCCTAACTATTGTCACAAAGGAACTCCAACATTGAGAAGCATCCAGTTCTATGGTCCTCTTCATTGGCAATCCCACAAATCTATGTATTTCCTATCCATGGCAAACCCACACTTACACCCATTCATAATTGTGTTCACACTCATGCTGCTGTTCCCCCACCTCCTCCCTACTTGTGTGATCATCATACCACCTTCACACCACAGCTGCAAACACCACTAGTATGACCCTCTTTGTTGGCAATCCCACAAATGTACATATTTCCTACCCATGGCAAACCTGCATTCATACATGTTTGTGTAGGTCAATTGTGTTCACACTTGTACCACTGTTCTCCCTCCCCCCTCCCCCCACTTGCTTGCATGATCACAGTACCACCTTCATGCTACAGCTGCAAAAACACTGCTTGTATGGTGCTCTTCATTGTGGTCCTTAACCCACCCTGAAAGGCTCTATAGGATTCTGAGAAAATGGATGAGTATGTGATGAGTATCTATGGCATAACAGAGTATGGACCAGGCCATACAATGATCATGCACAGTATGATTGACCATTCCAACACTACTTACAATAACATTTGTACTTATGCAGCATTGGATACAATGAACTTTAGTACTTTACTTGCTTTGATAGTTTTATTGTGTGGAATTACTTAATGATGAGATCAAAGTACCATAAAGTTATGTAAAGTGAGTGTAGGATTTGCTGATGTATGACTTTAGGCAGCTCTGTAGACAGTGAGTTGGGTTCCTTGTGTCAATTATGGATGGTTGCAGACTTACTCTCAATTGAGCCACATTGCATCTCATCTTGCCAAGCAGATGCCAACATTACCTCAAGCTCTCATTTCTTGTCTTCAAACTCCTGAAGTGATGCAGTATCCTTGTAGAGTATCATAACACATATTACCCACTGCACTAAAGCAATGTATTTCTTCAAGTCAGCTGTAGTAGGACTTGCACCAGGTTTTGACAGCTCTAAGTGAGTAAGATCACTGAGTGCTGAACTTTGCAAGCAATACATATGACTGCCACTTACCTGACCACATAGTTGCGATATTGACCTTTGCAATACTCATTTTCTTTATTTCCAGATTTGAGTTCCTTCAATACCGATTCCACATAGCAGTGATCACTACTTTGACAAAGTGACAGACCTGTGGCTTGATTGTTTGCAATGTCTTCACAAATGCATCTTTGCCAAAGAGTCGAGTGGCAAGTGGATGATATGGTGTGCACCCACTCTCCTTGAATACTTCATCAATAACTTTCGGCATTTTCCATGTGCGGGTCCGGTTCGACTCAACAAATTCCCTCCAGGCGGTGCGACCAGCCTGCTGATTGTCACCATCTTGACCCCTCAACATCTTTAGTTGTGAATCAAAATTTGGACAGTTCCAGAGGGACTCTGCATAAGCTTTGACTGATTGTGCTTTTTGAGTCGTCCATGGGTGCCAGTTTGGTGCTGGCATATTTTCTGCCGCATCCGCCGTCGTAAACCAACAATACCCGTAAAGGTTTGCCATGTGACAACTGTCCATGGCAGGCCCTCCGTTGCACCTAGCAGTAGAAGTGCCCCTGAGATACTGAGGGTAGGCATCGATACAGCTTGAGTTGGCCAATTG
>JBBPMV010000485.1:0-15313 GCA_038090495.1 Heimioporus retisporus | reverse complement strand
GCGAAGAATATTCGAAAGAAAGAAAGAAGCAAAGATAACAAGATAAGGGTGTGCGACGAACACGTTGTATGTTCTAGAGCACTCTATCGAAGTGAAGATATCGGGTAAGGCCGACGATAGTAAGCAGTAATGAGTAAAAGGAAAGAATGGGGGCGAATCGTAACAGAGAGCTTCGCTGGATCCATGTGTATATGTCCTTGGCCAATGATGAGGCCGAGGTATTCCATCTGGGGGGAGTCGAAGACGCATTTAGATATTTTTAACGATAAATTATTTTCATGGAGGCGTTGGAGGACTCGCTTAGTATGGGTGTGGTGGAGTTCACGGTCGTTTCGAGTATGAATACCTATGTTGTCCATGTAGATTTTCAATCATCCTTCAGCAAGCATATCCGCAAAGATGTGGTTCATGAAAGCCTGGAAGGTGGGAGGGGCATTGTTGAACCCGAAGAACATGACTGTAGGCTTGAAAAGTCCCAAAGGAGTGATAAATGCTGCTTTCCATTGGTCGTCCTCACGTAAACGAATGTTATTATATCCCCATCGAACGTCGAATTTGGTGAAAAGGGTGGAGTCCTTCATGTCATCGATGAGTTCGGAGATGAGTGGCAAGGGGTAGGTGTTGCGGACAGTATGAGAGTTGAGATAGCAATAGTCCTGACAGGGGTGAAGGGTTCCGTCCTTCTTGGGTACAAAGAAGAATGGGGAGGCTTGAGGGGATTTCGAAGGGACGATTCGACCAGTTTTCAAGTTTTCTTCAATGAAAGTTTGACAGGCCGCTTTCTCAGCAGGGTTAAGAGGGTATATTTTGGCGATCTTTGGAACGAAGGATGGTTTGAGATCAATGGAATGATCGAAGGGGCGGTGGGGAGGTAAGGTTTTGAACATCTTTTCGGAGAATACATCTGCAAAGTCGGCACACCAGGAGGGAATATGAACGTCTTTTGGTAGGTTCTGTTGTGCCAGTTGGGTGGATAATGTGATTTTTCCAAGGTGTTGAGGGTAGGTCTCATCAACATCGTTCCAGGGCGGACGCTCACTAAGAGGTACCACAGCATCCTGGAAGGTGAGAGTGTTGGCGGACCAGTCGATGATAGGATTGCATTTTTTCAACCAGGTCATTCCCAGGATTATGTGAGGAGAACCTAAAGATGTGATGAGGAAGGTGATTTTGTCAGAGAGGTCGGGGAAAATAATGTTTGCGGTGATAGAAAAGCGGATGGTTCCTTGGTGGTTAAGGGTTCCATCTACATTGTACGCGGTGAGGGGTTGAGGGAGTTTCCGAATAGCTTTTTGAAGTTTTGGTACAAGCGAGACATCGATGAAGTTGTTGGTGGCTCCGCAGTCTACGAGGGCGGTGGTGGTAACGGTTTGTGACTCGGTGTGTAGGCGAACTGGGAGATGCAAGGTTCGTTCATTTGAGAGGCCTACTATTACAGTGTCGATATCTAGGGAAGGAGACATTACAACTTCTTCCCTTACTGAAAACCCGAAGAGGAATCATCCTTAGTTTCCTCGAAGCAGAGTTTAAGGGTTTGTAAGATTTCTCCTTCATCCTTGCTGATGGTTTTGAGTCTGGAAACGTAAGTTTCGAGGGCAGAGGATTGTTTCAAAGGGGGGGAAGGAGAGGAAGTAGCAGTGGGGGCAGTGTCAGTGGTTTGGATGGGTTGCTGGGAGGGGCGAGAGGGTTTCGAAGTAAAGGTTTTGCATTGTGTGGCGTTATGTCCCTTTTGTCGACAACGAAGACAGAGTCCTTCTCTGAAACAGCAAGCTTGTTCGGTTGGGGTGAGTTTCGAGACGCGAATGACATCAATGTCCATGGCATTGGGGTTTGGGGTGGTGGGGGTGCGAGAGAACGAGGAGGGGGTACGATGGCCTCATCGAAGTGCTGCAATGCGAGCTTTCTGGGTGTGGAAGGTCTTAGCCTTTTCGATCCATTCTTTGATGGTGGTAGGGACGGTTGTCATGGAGAGAATCATGATGGATAATTGTTGGTCTGTTATGGTTGTTCCCTTTCGCTCACATCCTTTCTTCCATTCACACACCCTTTCTCTCTTCTGTAGAGTGCCTCGTGCACGCCTTTGTGTTTGTTCTCACCTTTCTTTCCGATGCTGCGCATCTTTACTCATTCACGATTACGCGACACTGACGCGTCCCTTGTTCTTTCATATTCCTTGACATTCTGCGCTTACGCGTCCCTCAGTATATAGTCCTTTCGTTTACAACGATGTACTCTATTCTCGATCTGCGCAATCTAGCGTACTCTTGAGTCACCCTCAGTCTCTCAGTCCCTCAGTCCCTTAGCCCCTACTCCGCCTCTTCGGCGTGGTCCTTAGTCCCTTCGTCCCAAGTCCGCCTCTTCGGCATGGTCCTTAGTCCCTTCGTCCCAAGTCCGCCTCTTCGGCGTGGTCCTTCGTCCCTTCGAGCTGAGTTGTACCTCTTCGTGAGTGTCCTGCTCGTTGGTAAGTCATTAGACCTGGTCTCGACCCACTCGAGGTACGCCCTGCGTAACAAAAGATCGAGAATCTCCCTAGTCCCTCCTATTACGGAGTAGGACCCACCCCAGTTCACCATTCGCAGCATCAGAGCCCCCAGTGACGACTCCTCCGACGAGGAGCCCACCCCCTCCACATCAGAACTTCGACGACGTCATCGCCTCGCCGGCCGAAACGTCCCAAACCCAGTAGCCTCCCCACTTCGTACCCCAGCACCCCCATCGTCTCGCCTCACGAGTTCCACACAGTCCCAACCTCAGCGCCCCAGTACCCCCTTAGGATCCCCCATCGCTCTTAGCCCAATTCTCCCACAGAACCAGTTACCTCAGACGGCCCCACCCACTGCCCACATCCCACCTAGCACCCAGACCTCGCACACCATGACGGAACTTAAGGCAGCCCTCCCAGCAGACTTCTCCGGCGACCCCTCCGACGCCGTACGATGGATCAAGGCCATGAAGGCCTACTTCGAGATTAATAAAACCTTATACTCCACCGACGAAGCCAAAATCATGACCACCCTCAACAAGATGAGCAAGGGATGAGGTGTCTCTTTCTCGGAGATGTGGTATGATCGCATGGCAGATGCCAACTTCCCAGACAAAACTTTTGCCAAGTTCACCGAAAACTTCGAGTCCACCTTCTACCCCTTTGACACCAAAGCCACTGCCCGCCTCGAGTTATCCAAGCTCGTACAGAAGTCCATCAAAGGACCTACTGGAGAAACCGACGACGGATTTCAGAAATACATCACTGACTTCCAGAACCTCGCAGCCAGAGCCGCTATCACCGACAACGTCACCCTCATTGACCAATTCTCCCTCAGACTTGACCAGCAGTTGTCCATCATGATCCTCTCCATGAGCACCATTCCCACCACCATCAAGGAATGGGTCGAAAAGGCCAAAACCTTCCACGCCCAGAAAGCTCGCATCGCAGCCCTTCGACGAGGCCATCGAACGCCCTCCTCCTTCTCTCACACCTCCACCACAGATCCCAACACCATGGACGTAGATGCCATTCGCGTCTCGAAACTCACCCCAGCAGAACGTGCTCGCTGCTTTAGAGAAGGACTCTGTCTCCGCTGCCGTCAGAAAGGACACAACGCCACCCAGTGCAAAACCTTTGCTTCGAAAACCTCTCGACCCTCTCAACAACGTATCCAAACCACCGACACTGCTCCAGCCACAGCTTCTCCATCCCCTCCGTCTTCGAAACAACCCTCTGCTCTCAAAACCTATGTCTCCCAACTTAGAACCACCGGAAAAGATGAGGGAGAAATTTTACAAACCCTCAAGCTCTGCTTTGAGGAAGCTAAGGACGATTCCCCCTCGGGTTTTCAGTAAGGGAAGAAGTAGTAACGTCTCCTTCCCTAGGTATCGACACTGTAATCGTAGGCCTTTCCAATGAACGAACTCTCCGTCTCCCTGTTCGCCTACACACTGAGTCTCAAACCGTTACCACCACAGCTCTTGTAGACTGTGGTGCCACCAACAATTTCATCGACGTCTCTCTCGTACCAAAACTACGCCGTGCCATTCGAAAACTCCCTCAACCTCTCACCGCGTACAATGTAGATGGCACCCCAAATCATCAAGGAACCATCCGTTTCTCCATCACTGCAAACGTCATCTTCCCCGACCTCTCGGACAAAGTCACCTTCCTCGTAACATCTTTAGGTTCCCCCCGTGTTATCCTTGGAATGACCTGGTTGAAGAAACGCAACCCAGTCATCGATTGGTCCGCCAACACTCTCACCCTCCAGGACGCTGTGGTACCTCCTAGTGAGCGTCTGCCCTGGAAGGGTGTTGACGAGACCTACCCTCAACACCTCGGCAAAATTACACTGTCCACCCAAATTGCCCAACAAAATCTACCCAAGGAAACTCCCATTCCCTCCTGGTGCACTGACTATACCGATGTCTTCTCCGAAAAGATGTTCGAAACCCTACCTCCGCATCGCCCCTTTGATCATTCTATCGACCTAAAACCGTCCTTCATCCCAAAGATTGCCAAAATTTATCCCCTCAATCCTGCCGAAAAGGAGGCTTGCCGAACTTTCATTGAAGAAAACCTGAAAACTGGCCGTATCGTCCCCTCGAAATCCCCTCAGGCTTCCCCCTTCTTTTTTGTACCCAAAAAGGATGGAACCCTTCGACCCTGCCAAGACTACCGATACCTTAACTCCCACACTATCCGCAACACCTATCCCTTACCTCTCATATCTGACCTGATCGATGACATGAAGGATTCCACCCTCTTCACTAAGTTTGACGTTCGATGGGGATATAACAACATTCGCCTTCGCGAGGAAGATCAGTGGAAAGCGGCGTTCATTACCCCTTTAGGTCTTTTCGAGCCCACGGTCATGTTCTTCGGATTCAACAACGCACCTCCCACCTTCCAGGCTTTCATGAACCACATCTTCGCTGACATGATAGCAGAAGGATGGCTGAAGATCTACATGGACGATATTGGTATCCACACAGCAAACAACCTTGACCTCCACCACACCCGCACCAGACGAGTCCTCCAACGCCTCCGGGACAACAACCTGTCACTGAAAATATCGAAATGCACCTTCGATTCCCCCCAGATGGAATATCTTGGTCTGATCATTGGCCAAGGTCGCATACAGATGGATCCTGCCAAACTTTCCGCCATCGCCGATTGGAAACCCCCCACCTCAGTCAAAGGCATTCGTTCTTTCCTAGGCTTCGCGAACTTCTATCGTAAATTCATCCCAGGCTTCTCCAATCTGGTCGCTCCCCTCACCCTCCTCACTCGCAAAGACGAACCTTGGTTATGGACCCCACTCGAGCAACGTGCTTTTGAGGCTTTGAAAGCCCGGTTCTCCTCCTCCCCCGTCCTCGCTTTCCCCGATGTCTCCCAGCCCTTCACCATCATGTCTGACGCCTCCCTCTTGGCTGCTAGAGCCGTTCTTCTCCAAGCCGACGCAAATGGAGATCTACACCCGTGCGCATACTTTTCCCAGACATTCACCCCGGCGGAACGCAACTACGACATCTACGATCGCAAACTCCTCGCAGTTATCCTGGCTCTCCAAGAATGGCGACAGTACCTCCTAGGCACCTCTCACCCCGTCACCATCATCACCAACCATAAAAACCTGTCGTACCTCAAAGATCTTCGCAAACTTTCTCAGCGGCAGGCTCGTTGGTCCCTCCTCCTCCAGGACTTTGACGTTGTTTGGCAGGTCACCCCAGGTTCACGCATGGCTCCCGCGGACGCTCTATCTCGCAATGTCGATGTCAACACCTCTCTGGACAATGTTTCCTCTATTCTCCCTGACCCAGTCGTCATCTCCGCTCTCGACCTTGCCCTCGCGGATAGCATTCGAAACTCCTCCTCTTCAGACCCTCTCGTCATTCGCGCCCTGCAATCTCTACAGGACAATTCCCCCCTCTTCCCTCGTTCCTCCCCTGCGGATTGGTCTTTTGACAATGGACATTTATACTTTCGTAATCGTCTCTATGTTCCCCCTACCTCCCGCTCTGCTCTCCTCCATTCGTTCCACACCTCACCCACTACCGGCCATATGGGCTTCTTCTGGACCAAAGCTCTCCTTGAACGTGACTTCTGGTGGCCCGGCCTCTCCACCTTTGTCAGGAACTTCATTGCAGGCTGCGCCCTCTGCCAGCAATCCAAGGTGAACACGCACCCCACCGCACCCCCCCTCTCCCCCATCCCCTCCTCCACCTTTCTTCCCTTCCGGCAGCTTTCCATGGACCTCATCACCGACCTCCCTCTCTCGTCGGGGTTCGATTCTTTGTTGGTCATGGTCGACCACGGCCTTTCGAAGGGGGTAATTCTCATGCCTTGCCTGAAAACCATAGATGCCGCAGGAGTAGCCCTCCTATTCTACAATAATGTCTTCAAACGTTTCGGCCTCCATGACTCAATCATCTCAGATCGTGGTCCCCAATTTGCATCCGCTTTTGCTAGAGAACTTGCCCGTCTACTTCACTACGACGTCCGACTATCCACCGCATATCACCCTCAGACCGACGGCCAGACTGAACGCACCAATCAAGAGATTGAAACCTATCTTCGCCTGTTCTGCGGAAATCAACCTCATTCTTGGTCTTCGTTTATTTCCTCTGCCGAATTCCACCACAACTCTTCCCCCCATTCATCCACCAAGACATCCCCCTTCTCTCTCATGCTAGGTTACGAACCCCGTGCTTACCCCTCCCTCGGAAAAACTTTCATCCCAGCCCTTTCATCCCGTCTCACCGCCCTGGAAGAAGCGCGCAAGGAAGCCTTGGCAGCACATGAGTCTGCCCGTCGCCTCATGGCCCAACACTGCTCCCGGAAATTCTCCCTGTGGAAAGTAGGCGACAGGGTATGGTTAGAAGCCACCAACCTCCACATCCCTTACCCCTCTAGGAAACTCGCACCCAAGCGGTTGGGCCCCTTTGAGATCTCCCAGGTACTATCTCCCTTGTCATATCGTCTCCGTCTACCTCCCACATGGAAAATCCATGATGTCTTCCACACCACCCTTCTCTCCCCTTTCCGCACCACTGATGCACATGGTCCTTCGTTTCCCACACCGCCTCCTGACATCATTGAAGGCGAAGAAGAATACGAAGTTGACGGCATTCTCGCACACAAGGGATCCCCTGGCCGCTATCAGTACCTGACCGCATGGAAAGGATATTCCGCAGCCGAGAACACATGGGAACCGGAGAGTAATCTCCGTCACGCCAAGGACATCCTCTACGATTATAAACGGACTCACTCCCTACGTTAGCATGGACCCAATCCCCATCGAACTCGCTTACGCACAATTATTCTCCCCCCAAGCTCGCATCAGACGCCAACTCGCATACACACAGTTATTCCCCCCTAGCTCCCGTGCTCGGTATTGATTTCTTCTTCAACATCCCACTTTATCCCCTTCACATTTCCTTGAACACGAGTACTTTTGCCGCTTCGACGATTGCCCTGTTCACACAAAATATTAACAAAACCCTTTTATGATCCTAGTTGTTTTCTACTTTTCTCTCTTTGTAAACCTCGTCATACTCCCCATTCTTCGTCTCCTTCGCAATGTCCATTTACTCCTCATCTCCCTCTTCCTCTCCAATCTCCATTTCTTCACCACTACGCTCCAGACGTGTACAACCTACTTTCTTACCCACCTCCGCCGTCTACACTCTCTACGCCGCCATCCTCGCCGAACCCACCCTCGTCCACGCCCTCGAGACGGACCCCCTCTATAACGAGGACGAGGTTTCGATCGAACTCGTACGCCTGTTCTTTGACATTTCTAAAGTACAATCCTACCACTTCCAAGCCGCCCCTTCTGATCTTCCCGCGGCCTTTGGACTTCCTCTTCGTCTCTTGATTAACCGTCTTCCCGACCGTATTCTTTCCATTCTTCATCTTCATGGCTTCCACGTTTTTGTCGAACGACTTGATCCCATCGCCATTTATCCCACTTTTCGACGTATTTACCTCTCTCTTCCCCGAGACGCGCAGGACAGATATCTCAATTCCATTACCTCCATCCCTACCATAGCCACTTCTGCTGTTCTCTCCACTCCCGCTTCTCCTTCCCCCTCGCCGATCCCCCCTCCCGATGCCTCCACTATCCCCACACTTGCCTCTCACCTCTCCTCCTCCCGATTGATCCCCCACGACCTCGTCAACGACCCTCAACTCTGCTCCGACGGTTTCCTCGTTAACCAACACGTTCTCTCCCTAAACCGTGACCACATCCAATTCTTCCTGAGCTCCACTGGACGCCGTGTTCTGTCTTCTGCGGTTCGTACCCTTACTACTCCTATCACTCGATCCCCTGCAACCTCGTCCACTACTTGCTACCACTGCCATCTCTCTGGTCATTATCGCGAGGATTGCCCCGAATACCGCTGCCCTTCCTGTCACGAATACGCTCCCGGACATCCGTCCTACGTCTGCTTCACTATCCAGTGCACCGCTTGTTCTCGCTGGGGTCATTCGGACCGTTTCTGTCCAACTCGCACCTGTTCCCGTTGCGATGAGGCCGGACACATCCTCTCGGATTGTCCCTTCGAACATTATACTCCGTCTCAGGCGACAACCCTGTACAATTCGCCTTCTAGGGGAGATTCGGTTTGATCTTGTAGTCAGGGACTTCAAGGCTTGGTGGGGGGTAATGTTACGGTTGTTCCCTTTCGCTCACATCCTTTCTTCCATTCACACACCCTTTCTCTCTTCTGTAGAGTGCCTCGTGCACGCCTTTGTGTTTGTTCTCACCTTTCTTTCCGATGCTGCGCATCTTTACTCATTCACGATTACGCGACGCTGACACGTCCCTTGTTCTTTCATATTCCTTGACATTCTGCGCTTACGCGTCCCTCAGTATATAGTCCTTTCGTTTACAACGATGTACTCTATTCTCGATCTGTGCAATCTAGCGTACTCTTGAGTCACCCTCAGTCTCTCAGTCCCTCAGTCCCTTAGCCCCTACTCCGCCTCTTCGGCGTGGTCCTTAGTCCCTTCGTCCCAAGTCCGCCTCTTCGGCGTGGTCCTTAGTCCCTTCGTCCCAAGTCCACCTCTTTGGCGTGGTCCTTCGTCCCTTCGAGCTGAGTTGTACCTCTTCATGAGTGTCCTGCTCGTTGGTAAGTCATTAGACCTGGTCTCGACCCACTCGAGGTACGCCCTGCGTAACAGTCTAGCCAAAGAGAGAACTGATCGATGAGGGTGGTATCATCGGTGATGGTAGCTCTTGCTGCGAGGTTTTGGAAGTCAGTGATATATTTCTGAAAACCATCATCTGTTTCTCCATTGGGTCCACGGGTGGATTTCTGTACGGGCTTGGATAATTCTAGATGGGCAGTGGCTTGGGTGTTGAAAGGGTAGAAAGTGGATTCGAAATTGGAGGAGAACTTATCGAAGGTTTTATCAGGGAAGTTGGTGTCTGCCATGCGATCATACCACATTTCCGAGAAGGAGATGCCTCGTCCCTTGCTCATTTTATTGAGAGTGGTCATGATTTTGGTTTCGTCTGAGGAGTATAAGGTTTTGTTTATCTCGAAGTAAGCCTTCATGGCTTTGATCCATCATACGGCGTCGGAGGGGTCGCCAGAGAAGTCTGCTGGGAGGGCTGCCTTTAGTTCCATCATGGTGTGAGTGGTTTGGGTGTTAGTTGGGGTGATGACGATGGGGGGAATTGCTTGGGGTGAAGGAATCTGTGGAAGAACTGGGCTAAGAGCGATGGGGGATCCTAAGGGGGTACTGGGGCGCTGAGGTTGGGGCTGTGTAGGGCTGGTGGTATGAGGCGATGGAAATGCTGGGGTACGAAGTGAGAAGGTTGACAGGTTGGGAACGTTCTGTCCTGCTAGGTGTCATCGCCGTCAAAGTTCTGTGGTGGAGAGAATGGGCTCCTCTTCTGAGGAGTCATCACCAGGGGCTCTGATGCTGCAACTGATGAACTTTGGTGGGTCCTACTCCGTAATAGGAGGGACAGGGGAGATTCTCGATCTTTTGTTACACGAAGCGTACCTTGATAGACCAAGACAATAGTCGAAGGGAATTCCTCGAGCAGGACACTCACGAAGAGGTACAACTCAGCTCGAAGAGACGAAGGGACGAAGGACTACTCCTTGGGAGGAGGACTGAGGGACTTTGGGATTCAAGAGAACTGAGGGTGACTCAAGAGTACGCTAGATTGCGCAGATCGAGAATAGAGTACATCGTTGTAACCGTGTATACTATATATTCAGCGATGCATAATCATGGAATGTCATAGAATGATAGAGAACAAAGGACGCGTAAGCGTTTAGTAAGCGGAAAAGAGTAAAAGATCCGCAGCATCGGAAATGAAGAAAGAGAACACGTAAGAAGGTGAAAGATGCGTGGCATCGAAAGTGAAGGAAGATAGGTAAGTCAGAGAAAGGAAACAAGGGGACAAACGGGAAGGATAACCATAACAACTATCATCGTTATAGATCCTCCACCATTCCTCCCAGGACCCCCTCCCACAGAGAATGAGCATTGTGCAGCATGCACAGGCTCACCACTGTAGAACTCCCCTCAGAAACTTCATCCTCTTCATCTTCACCCTCTGAACAATCTCACCTAGATCCTGACACCACCCTCCCCACTGCTGCTGAGCAACAGGAAGACATCAACCTTGCCCACCAACTCTCCTTGGCGCTTCACATCCCCAGAAGTCCCACACCACCTTCCCCCATCCCAACGGCTCCTCACCCCCCTCTATTCCCCTTCCAAGCACCTCACCCTGCCCCTGCCCCTCCTCTTGTCCACACCTTCACCTCTACCCTACCCCTTCCACCTTTCGCCCCTCCTCCCACTATGTCTACCCTTTTGAAACCAGTCAAACTTCGCATCGGCTCTCCTGATGTCTTTGATGGTGATTACACCAAGGCTACCATCTGGTTGGACTCTGTCCAGACCTACCTCCTTGTCAATGAAGAGGTATACAACACTGAGGCAAAGAAAATTACCTTCGCCCTGTCTTACATGAAGTCTGGAGCCACTCTTACCTGGGCCTCCTCTTTTCGCAAAGCAGCCCTCACCCTTGACGCCTCCAAAGGAACTCCTGTTGGCTTTGGGAAGTTCTCTGACTTCCTCTCCTCCTTTAGAACCATCTTCGAACACCACAATACCTGAGCCCTAGCCATTACCTGGCTTTCCACCCAATGGATGTCTGGCAACACCAGAATCCCAGAACTTACTTCATTTATCTCAGAATTTTGCAATAAAGTCTGGATCAGCAGGATTGTGGACGAAAACATTCTCATTGGATATTTTTCCACAGCCCTCCCTGTTCACCTCATGCATCACATCATGTCCATGGACACCATCCCTACCAAAATCAATGAATGGTATTCTAAAGCTGTCCATTTCCTCACCCAGTGGGGAAAAGCTGAAGACATCACCAAGAGGAACAAGTCTGATTGCTCCACTTACCACTCATTCACCTCCTCTCACCCCTCAAAAGACCCTGATGCCATGGACATCAATGCCATCAAGATTGGCAAACTTACCCCCGAAGAACACCCCCGATGCATTGCAGAAGGACATTGCTTCTGATGCCAAAAGACAGGTCATCTTTCTGGCAAATACTCCACCTTCCAATCTAACACCCTGAGGCCAAAAAAGACTTTGGAGAAAAAGGTTAGGAAGGTCAAAGAAATTCCCCAGCTGAGAGAAGTTGAGGATGATAACGATGAAGAGACCATGGCTAGGATCTCCTTCGCCATTCCAGGTGAGGATTTTTAAATGGAGGGCATACCCCAACACAACGACCCTCCTTTTCTTGTGCATCTGTACTTGTATCATCAATAACCAAACAGTCTATGCAAATTCCTGTTCACATCGTCAAACCCTCACACCTGAAAGCTATTGGTACTCGTGCTCTGATTGACTCAGGAGCACAAATCTCATGCATCAATTGGGACTTTGTCCAAAAACACACACTTCCAAAAACCAAACTCACCGCCCCCATCACTGTCAACAATGTTGACCAGTCTACAAACAAGAATGGTCAAATCCACTTCACCACCTCCCTCTTTGTCTGCATCAGATCTGTGGCTCACCAAGTCACCTTCTACATCCTCAACTGTGGAAAAGAAAACGACATCCTTGGCTCTCTTGGCTAAAGGAAGTCAATCCCATCATTGACTGGACTTCTCACGAGCTGTCCATTCTTCTCAAATCCAACCAATCTGATCACCTTTATCAGAAACACACCTGACCCCCTCCTTCTACTCCTACGACTCCTACTCCTCGACCCCCTTGTCATGTCAACATCAACACCATCTGGGATGGGCAACTCTTCGATTACATGCAGAAGGAAATCCAACAACAACATCTTCTTTGAAACCATGACATCCGAGTCATCCAACGAATCATCCAATGTGGCTCTTGCTTCGTCCTGAATGCCACCATTGCCAAACTCACCACCGCCACAGAGCTTGCTATGGCTGCTGAAAAGGCAAAACCCAAACCTGTTCTCCCACAGGAATACGCCAACTTTGCTTGCATCTTCTCAAAGGAAGCAACTGACCATGTACCCCCTAGCCGACCCTACAACCATGAGATCAATCTTGACAAATCTTTCATCCCGAAGATCGGCAAACTCTACCCTCTCTCCCCTGATGAAAAGGCAGCCACCAAAGCCTTCCTCGACAAAAACCTTGCAGCTGGAAAGATCCACCCATCAAACTCACCCCAAGCTGCTCCCTTCTTTTTCATTAAAAAGAAGGATGAAGGCCTCCGCCCCTGCCAGGACTACCGATATGTCAATGAACACACTGTTCGAGATGCCTACCCCCTCCCCCTTATTTCTGATCTTGTCAACAAACTCAAAGGAGCTAAGGTCTTCACTAAGTTTGATGTTTGATGGGGTTACAACAACGTCTGTATCAAAGACAGACACCAATGGAAAGCAGCCTTCATCACCCACAAAGGTCTCTTCAAACCCACCATCATGTTCTTTGGACTTTGCAACTCCCCTGCTACGTTCCAACAATTCATGAACAACTCCTTCCAAGACATGATCATCAAAGGATGGTTCATCATCTACATGGACAACCTCCTTATCTTCTCCTCTGACAGTAAGACCCATGAGGAACGCACCAAATGTGTCCTATGATGCATGCAAGAACTCGACCTTCACCTTAAGCTCAAGAAATGCAAGTTCACAGCCTCTGAGGTCGAATACCTGGGTATGATTGTATGCCCAGATGAACTTGCCATGGACCTGGTCAAACTTGATGGCATTCGAGAATGGCCAACACCCTCTAAAGTCAAGGATGTTCATTCATTCCTGGGCTTCACCAACTTCTACCAACATTTTATTCCTAACTACTCCAATGTCATCCACCCTTTCCTCAATCTGACCAAGAAGAACCAACCTTGGAACTGGTCCCCTTCCTGCCAAGACTCCTTTGATGAGCTGAAGAAGCTCTTCCTCTCGCAGCCAATCCTCCACCTCCCCGACCCTGCCTGACCTTTTGCCATCACAACTAACACCTCCAAATATGCCTCCAGAGGTGTCCTTCTCCAAACCGACGCTAATAGCGATTGGCATCCCTGCTCCTGTCTGTTGCAATCCTTCTCCCCCACAGAACAGAACTATGATATCTATGGCCAAGAACTCCTCGCTGTCATTCATGGTCTCAAGGCCTGGCAACATTACCTCCAGGGATCTCCTTTTCAGGTTCAAGTCTTCACCGATCACAAAAACCTGACCTACTTCTGCCAATCCCAGAAACTCAACCAACAACAGGCTTGTTGGTTGCTCAATATCTCTGACTTCGACCTTCACCTCACCCATGTCCCTAGGACCTCCCTTGCTGCCCCTGACGCCTTCTCTTGACACCCTGACCTTCTCCCTACCCTAGACGATGACAATGATAATGTCACCCTCCTGCCCAAGTCTCTCTTTGTCAATGTAATTGATGTTGCTCTCCAAGAGAAGCTGGTGTCATCCTCTGCCTCCAATCCTCTTGTGCTTGACACACTCTGTTCCACCACTGGCAACATCCCCGCTCGCTTTCACTCTCAACTCTCTGACTGGTGATATGATGCTGGCATCCTCACCTACCAAGGCCGTGCCTATGTTCCCCCAGATCTCTGCAAATCTGTCATTGAACAACACCATGATCACTTCGCTGCTGGCCACCCTGGTTACCTGAAAACCCGTCAGCTCATTACCTCCAAATTCTGGTGACCCAGCCTTGCCCAGTATGTATGGAAGTATGTTGAAGGATGCGCCTCCTGCCAGTCAGCCAAGGCCAACACCCACCCCATGATCCCTCCTCTCTGCCCCATTTCCTCATCCTGTTCCTGCCCCTTCCAACAGGTTTCTTGCGACCTGATCACAGACCTCCCCCTCTTTGATGGCTTTGACAGTCTTTTGGTCGTGGTAGACCATGGGCTTACTAAGGGGGTGATTCTCTGCCCTATGAAGAAATCTGTCTCTACCAAAGGGATTGCCTCCCTCTTTTTCCACAAGGTTTACACTTGGTTTGACCTCTATGACAAAATCATCTCAGATCGTGGTCCCCAGTTTGCCTCTGCCTTTGCCAGAGAACTTGGATGACTCCTCAGATATGACCTCTCCCTCTCCATTGCCTATCACCCACAATCCAATAGAGAAACAGAACATGTCAACCAAGAAGTTGAGACTTATCTCCACATCTTCTGTGGCAACTCCCCTTCCACATGGTCCCAGATGATCTCCCATGCCAAATTCACTCACAACCACCACCCTCACTCTGTTGTAGGGAACTACAGTTCCCTAGGTTCATATCTGGTTATTCCTATGCCAGTGACTGCTCCCTAGGATGTCTATCATACACTCCACTCTGCTCTTCGTTGTTGAGTACATTCTGCATTCTTCTGCTATTCTTCTGTGCTATTCCGCACATATCTGCATTGACTTCCACTTCCACTTTTTGTTGGACTTGTTGACATTGTTTTGGACTTTGTTTCTACTCATTTGTATGTGCTCCTACATGTTCTTATGCTTTATCCAACCTTTCCTATACCTTCCCTTACACTACTTTGATCTTAAGTCTTGGGTATGCCCAGACTATAAAGGATTGTTGTTAGTGTTTCAAACAATCTACAGTGAGCTCAAAAACCCTTTCCATGTTTGCCACAATTGCAGTGCATGATGTGTACTGCCACAGGTCGTGGGAATCACACTTAGCCTTGGTGGAGTCTTAGATAGCCCATACCCTTGGCTACAAAAACGCTCCCAGGGTCATGTGATTTGGTTCACACACTGTGGAGATATGAATATTTTAAGACAGCAACACCATGGAAAGGGTT
>JBBPMV010000484.1:1310-15321 GCA_038090495.1 Heimioporus retisporus | reverse complement strand
CGACGAACGTCTCGGGGTTCTGATAGACTGTCGCATCCATATGCGCCGCACGAACATTCCCAAGGACGTACTCCCCCCTTTTGATCGGGATAACGCCGTCCCCAACCCCAAGGTTAAAGTCGCGATCGGCTTGGCGTATTCCGACATGCAACACAGTGAGCCTCAAGGTCTCCATGACCGCCGAGGTCAGCAGCTCAAACGACGGATCGTCCAATTTGTCTGGACCGGCCTCCAGTAGCGCCTCTAGGCTGCCAAAATTTTCCACCGCTAGATCAATCTCGGTGCGCACCCGTGCAAGCGCATCTGGATCGTGAAGCAAGAACGAGACCAAAAAGAGAGAGTTGCTGAGTACGTTGCTGTGAACTCCCCACAGGAAGTTGAGTACCAGCTGCGCCCCCTCCGTTGACTGAATGTTGTGGTCCTGGAAGGCCTTTAGGAACACACGGGAAAATTCGTCGTCATGGTCTCCGGCGTCTCGCCGCAAGTATTTGCTGAGCGCCTGCAACAGCCGCCTGCGAGCCATAAAAGACGGCAAGCGCCAGAGCAGCAGCCTTCCGAAACGGTAGGGCACGCTTCTGCTGAGGGTGCGGAAGTCTTTGTAGGTGTCGGATGGGAAGGCGCTCCCGAGAAGGACGAGATTCGTGGCTGCATAGAGGGGCTCGTTGGTGAGGCTGGTGAGTGATACTGGTCCGTTTTGCTCCTGGATGAAATCCTTGATCTGTGACAATAGCACTGGACCAAATGCCCGCGCGGTCTGGCCTAAAGAGCGGAGCGACAAGGTCTTGTCAACCAGCGGAAAGAGTTGGCTAACCATGACCTCATGCAAGCGGTCAAAGTTGGATCTGACTCCGGCGACGATGTCAAACATCTCTTTATGGATGACGTCGTTGCGGAGCGATCCCTGAGAAGCGGAGAGGACAGATTTAATTGCCTCCCCAGTGGAGACCACGATGAATCGCCGATAGCCAAGCGAGAGACGGTATATGGGACCATATCGTTGTCTAGTTAACGCTGAGATTATAATCACAGATCACTGGATAACTCGTGACCTACTGGCATCGGTCGAAAAAAGCACAGGGGTTGAGGGCGTACAATAGCCCATTGTCGTATCCTCCCAATAGGCTAGGTACCTGAGAGGGGGACACATTCGAAGGGAAATTTGTGAAGATAATTGCAAGGACAATCCCGAGGATTGAAACGGTGAAAGCGTTGACAGGGGTGAGTAGAGTCATGTTGGTTCCGTTGTGCAAGAGGTGGTTGGTTTACCCATTTTTCAAGGTGTGTATTTATGCTTGGTGAAAGCGGGGACCAACAGCTATTCAGGAAAGGCCCTCGGAGCTTACACAGCCCTCGGAGGGGATTCGTACTTGTCGGTAGGCTCCGCGGCCCTGATACGTCAAGCGGGCTTCCAAGCTGTAAAGACGGGGTTCATGCATGGCAATGCAGGATACCGGGTGATTGGTATCATTGTAACGACTTGGTTTTCTCGATCGCAATTTGAATTTGAGACCCAGATTAATCATCATCATGCGTTCTAGGTTGTAAAAGCGGGGGCAGTGGTCGTGAAAGTAATCTACCAGTGACGAGGAGCAGCTATAAGTGCTCACCGTCGGGCGGATGGAAAGGCATTTTACCGAGGTAAGTACGATTCTGGTAGTTCTGCCATGTTTGACAGGTCTGGTCAACATGGGATGATCAGCAAAGCCCCGGCCATCAACGCATACCCCGGATAGTTAAAGCCAAATACATACCAAGTGTTCATATTCGTCTTTCCGGTCCGTTTGGAATCAGTGGCATAATCTCTCGGAAATATCAGTCGGGGATACCTCACGTCATTATTATCATTCGTATCTTTCCTTGCCCTGAACTCAAGAGTATGCCTTGCAGGAGGCAAGGACAATGTTCTCGAAACAGGCGGCGAAGATACAGCCGAAACAGCCGGACTTCGTGCGTTAGCTAATGTACGTACTAGGATAGGCCCCCATCCTTGAGCAGCCACTGGGAAGGAGCGTGACATTTTCAGAGCGTTCCAAGAGCGTGGTCAAGTGGGCTCCAACCTATCGCCGCTCTGATTAGAATTTCAAAACGGTGGGGGCTGACAGGGCGGCAACGATACATCGGGACAACCGTTTTCAAGACTTGACGGAATGACGTTAGTGATAGTGAGTGCATTTCCTGTGGATCAGAATCAGAATGAAAACATTTATGCACACACACAGGTGCCTGTTGTTACCACGCTCAGATTAAGCATGATTTGGATGTGGAAGGTAATTAAAGGACTTGATACCAGGGACGCGCCACCAGGATGGAAGAGAAGACAGTGGAGACAGGGGATATTGCATTGCATCGCACCCGTTGCGGTAAATGAACAGCTATACATTCCTCCTGGAGACAGAATGTTCCGCTTATCTATCGGAGATCAATCGACGCAAAAGCAAATGCAAAATCTAGCTCCTCACGCAATCGGATATCATTGACTGATTGAAGCTAGCAGTTGGAGCCTTTCCAGGCGCTTCTCGGGTTGGAAGGACACATACATATACCAGTTGTCCGTAAGATCTCATCTCGCATGTGCCAGACCATGCTGCTCGTTGAAACTTCGACAAAGAGAGTTGTGAAAACTCGGATCAAAATAAATTTCTTCGCCGACAAGTGTTGCGCCCACATATCCCGCCTCAAATGTGGCACACTAATTACCGAGCTACATCCATTTCCCCAAGGGAGAGAGGCATTAATCGCTCAGGTACTGCATTGTACAGCTCTCGTAGTTCATGTATACAACCAAGCCTCGTTACAATGACGGCGAATCATTCCCGCGCAATTCTTCGTTCTCACCGGCTAAGTTCCTTGGCGTTTACGCCAGGTAGTCTCCCTTATGCAAAGATGACGGGGTGGCGTAACCAAGTATACAACTCGGATCTGGTCGCCGACGGGATCCTGAAGGAATCGTACCAGTTGAACCCCAACTTGATCTCTGGTAAACGGATCAGTTAAAAAGGCTCACCGGATGGGTGTAATAAAGCCGAAAGACAATCCGGATCCCCCACCGCCAAGTGGTAGCGGCTTGAACTGTAAGAACCTCTGAAAGATCTGCCATAGACCACCCTTCCGTGACATTCATCTGCCCATACACGTGTTAATACTGGTGGACGCGAGTAATTTCTGATCAAGCTTACCATGAGTAAAATTGGAGTTCACAGCGAAAAGTCCCTCTAGCATTCACATGTTTCCGAAACACAAGAGCAGGCCATCACTAGCTTGTAGAAAATTCAGTGTGAAGTGCCTTAGTACGGTCTTCACGGCTCATGCAGCACCTATAGGCCATAGTAACTATATGTAGCTTGTACAATATATATCTTGATGTCTTCGTCGTCGTAATGCATCCGTGAGGATGGGAGGTACGCCTGTCGTCGTGTGATGCGCGGTGCTCGAGCTATTGCCGGATATGGTGCGACTCGTAGTCGCGGTCCGCCTCGGTCTAGCATGGATCTCACCCATCCTGCATCGGGGATACAACCCCTGCACCTGCATTCCTTCTGGATCGCATCCGACTTCGATTCGCCCGGATCGCCTTGGATGCATGGTAGGTCGATCCTTATCGCTAACCTTCGTAGGTCGGGATTTCGATTTGCCTCGGCGACGTGGCAGGTTCGGATGACGTCTGGGACGCCTGGGACGCTTGTGGGGCAATATGGGTGGCCCAGGTACATAGCGCGTCCGTCCGGTTTGGTTTTCGCGTTGGCCTGTGGTCGTTCCAGCTAGCGATCTTGTATTGGCTCGTTTCGAGTCATATCGCGCGTCGCTCGCTGCACCATCCATCCGGCACCCCTCCCCATCATCTTCGCGTCCTTGATCGACCTCGACGCTTCTCACCTCGCCACTCTCGTCCTCCTGTGCTCAGATCTTGACGATGCATGTTCGTTTTGTCGATGTGCTCGTTTCTATCGCTTTGGAGACGTTCTAGGACATCGTGGGCGATGCCTCGTGTGGCCACTTCGCCTCGCGTTGCGTCTCGCTCATCAGGGAGCGATATTGGTGAGTTTGCCCCCTTTTCGCATTCTGACACGGTTTTGACGCTTTCCAGCGGTTGGGACGCGCTCCTCGGCTTGAGCTTCGTATCACGAATGCTTCCTTACATCGTTGACATGCCCGCTTCGAGTCCAGCACCCACGACTTCGCAGATCGCAGGTATACCCACTCTGCCCTCTAGCGTGGGCTCTGGGGTTCGTGCTGGCGGTCTTCGCGTCCACCTAGCGGTTCTGGAAGCGGTTGACGATCCCCAGGTGCGTCGTAATTGATGGTGGGACTGCACTGACGATCTTTGTCGAGCGTGTTCGCGTTCTCGGTCACGGTCGCTTCTGACGCGATGTCTGGGCCGTTCCAAGCGTTGCGGAGGCTCTCTCCTTCGACCCCGACCCCTTCCGGATCCCTCTCTACTTGATCTGTGTCATCCATCTCGTCCGTGGGGTCTTCTGAGACTTTGGCAACCTTTGTTGGTGCGTGCCGGCGCTGTCGACGCTTTGCGTTGGCTTTGCGTGCACCGCTTGACCATTTCGGGCTTATCGCGTGCTCGCACGGCTGTTCAGTGGCTGCGCGTGCTGTCCCGTAATGTTTCGTAAGGTACACCCACTATTCGCGAGGCGCTGTGAGCTCGAATAGACTGATTATACTGTTGCCGCGAGGCGAATCAAATCGAATCGAAGTGGTTATTTGGACCGAGTTCGACTTGGTTCGTGATATCGAAGTGGGGTGAAGCGAACCTCCTGCCACTTCTCGAAGTTGCCGGAAACCGGCCCGTCACCACTGGCCAACCAAGATACTCCATTTACGAGTACTCCTTATCACTTTCATTCCCTCTGGCACACCGGCAAATTCGGTGAGCGGAGGCGATGATGGCCGGGAGGGAGACGGCAAGTCAAACAAGGATGTCTTCCTTGGCCCGGCGATATATTCCTTCCTTATCTTCCCTGGCGACGGAGAGGGGGGCGGCAATCAAATATCGATATCATTTTGTTTGGGTCTGCAACACCTCCCTCGCTCCCCTCACCCTCAGGCGGTGCAGGGCTACTATCCATACCAGCAGACGGGGGCGGCGGTTGTGTTGGGCCTGGGTCCACGCGTGCAAGCAACAACGGTGATGTGTTGCTGGATTGCGTCAGTATGTTGGTGAGGGGATCGACTTGCACGGGCTCGAGTTTTTGGATAGTGCTCTCCACATCAAGCTTGCTCTCGTCTTGCTGACCAATTCGTTTGATTGCTTTTTCAGAGGGTGGGGATACATCCACATCAGCATCATCTAATGGCTTGGATAAAAATCCACCCCAGTTGCCCAGCACACTGCAATTTTTTTGGATTTAGTGATGGTCTGTTTAACAGACTCGGATTGCTCCACGCCAATATTGGAGGTAGCCTTGAAGGTGCAAGAGCGAGCCCTCTCACACAGTATATCCTAAGGTTGGGACTGGTCGGACACACTGCCAATCATGGAACCAAAACGCAAGCGTCGGTGTGGGATCAAGCGGAGCAACAGGTTCGATAGGCTGAACGGGTGTGCGAGGAGGAAAAGCGGCAGGTTTGGTGAACAGAGCAAGTGCGGGAGGAGATAAAACGGCGGGTTCGGTAACTTGCGCGGGGATGGGACGGTAAAACATCTACCCAGTCATCGAGTACTGTAGGTGGATCGATGCGTGGTGGCTCGTCACAGGTTCCGGTGCCGGAGCGCTGATATAGTAGTGGCACTGACCACGGCCGCATCAACGACAGCATCTACGGCTCGTTTTACGTTTGCGTGGTCGTGACCGTGGTGTCCTGGACCACCAGCTTTCGTACTTCGGACGTGGCGACATGCGTCGAAATCGTGGTCTCCACACATTCATATCCCGCATGCTCCCGTGAGGCCGCGAGGGTCCCGGGATGGCCGCCGATCGATCCATCGCCCAAGACAAGACGTCCGTCGCTGTCTCTCACTACCCCGAGATGTCCAGAAGTGTCCCCGGAGGACTACACCCTGGTTTCCGTGCAGGGCTGGACTTCAGTGCAGGCAAAGGTGCTGTCACGAGACAGCGCCTCTCTGTCAGACTTGACAGCCGTGACCCGCAGATACTAGACACGTGTAGATAATCTGGTGGTTTAGTACATCTCTCAAAGTAGATGAGGTGAGATTCAGTATATCGAACTGTCACTAAGTACGCAGCATATATTCGATAAAGCGAACTTGACTTCAAATTTGCTTTACCTCGAGAACAACACCACGGAGGGTCTAAATGAGGTATTCGGCTAAGTCCAAAATGTACACATAAATACAAATTCCTTTAAGTATTCGTACAAGCCCGCTTCGCAGAGCCACGATCCGTTCGGGTTTGGTGTATCTCTTGTCGCTTTTTCCATGACTAGATCTTTCTCATGGACTGGAATTTGAATCTGCATGTTTTTTCAGGTGTTGTCACCTCAAACTGGGTCAGAAGCCTCATTGGTGCATGCACCACCAAGGGTGTCCGTGCTGCCGCACACGCCATCGCGCTCGTGAGCATCTTGGTTGGGTTCACGACGCTTGACTCTGTCCCTCTCACAACCCACAACATACACCCCCCAAACCACTTGCCCCTCCAGTCCCCTCTCTCACCCCAACAACCAGTGATTCAACCTGTACTGTTAGCCCCATATATATGTGCAGGCATCTCAATGACCTTTTGTGGTGTGTGGTCAAGCTGCAGAAAGATTTCAAGCATGTAGTTCACTCCTTGGTTCACATTTTGGGCCAAGTATTATAGTGGTGACAGTGACCCTGTTATTCTATGCTAGAGATGAGGCCAAACAGAAAGCCCAGGAATGATATTAGTATTCTATTCTATCATAGTTGGGGATGTCTTGACTTTTTTCAAGTTATCCATGGTAGCTAATAACCTAAACAAAAAATATTAAAATATTTGCTTATTTTGTGACAATGCTGATGATGCTGGGTGTCAGGATATGTGTGGACAAGCTGTCATGAGGGATTGAGGGTCTAAATAAGGTGTTCAGGTCCAGATCATTCCTTCCAGCACAAGGATGGGTAGGAGCCTAGCATAGTGCTAGGGCCATGCCAAGGTCAATCATCATTACTAATGCTGGTCTGACTCTAGGTATGTGGCACTGATGCACCACCTAGTTATCTATACCTGGCTTGATGTGCATGTCTTATTACAGTTCATATTCCCAAAATTAAGTACAAAAGAGCAAAGTAGAATGATGGAGGTCATAAAAATCAGGTGACATGAACATTTTTTCCTATTCAGATAAAGGGTCTGGGGTCCCGGAAGCAGTGAGGTTGGGTTAATCTCGGCGGTGTATGACTGAATTACACTTAATGACGCCCATCAATGGGAAGAGGAGGGTGCAGAAGCAGGAGATATGCAATAAAATAATACCATTGTTATAAACTAAGAGTTCTGATTAAACGGTCTGGAATGAGGTTCCAACTGATGCCGCGTTCGAAAACCCGGGAGATCAGAGAGACATCACTGGTGCTTGTGCTTACCCTCATGGCTTATGTCCATCCATCCCCCTTTCAGATTACCATACATGTCCATTGCTGCGGACTCTATGAGCGAACTACTAGCACATGAACCCCGGAACGTCCACCTCAACCTCATTTTAACCTCATTTTTAGATGGATCGCACCGTTTGTATGCCAACTCCAAGCGCTGGCCACGGACTGGCTTAGGACTGGATCCAAAGAATCGATACTGCGATGTATCCAAAAAAAAGCAGCTTCCTTGCTATATTGCATGGACAGCCGATTACGTGGGCTGTTGGCAATTGATTCCGAGAACCGGCGGTCGAATGGATTCACTGATCCCCGTCACAACCTCACCGCAGTTAAAACCCAACTTTAATAGCAGACTAGCATCAGCTCCGAGTTGTTCGTATCTTGCATTCATATGGGCCTCGCCATTAAACCGCTTGACGTTCATAGATGATTTGTTGCTCCGTTTTAGCAGTGTGATCCGAGATGTGAGCACGTAGTGGCGCACATGCGGCAACGATGGAGCCAAAGTTTAAGCAGCTGTCGCGATCTAGCAGAACCAATCACACCATGCCACCTCTACTGCATTAAGCGCCATTATATTTCCCGAGGGTTCTAGATGAGAAGGGCGCGAGAGGTGGAGTGTGCCTTCGGCGTGTCCGGGAGTCTAGAGCAAGAATGGACGCCGATAGCTGAAAAAGACGTTTGTGAGTGAGTGTTCGCATGAGGATATTCACATGGACAAGAAACGTTCACTTTGATTGGTGGTCATGATGACAGACTGCACTACGAGCGCAGGCTGGCCAGGGCGATCGGCGATGAGTGCAACGCTCTTGAACGCGCCCCTACTTTTCCCAAAGATCTTTTGTTTGGTGCGCGGGGCTGCCAGCCGCACGCAAGCCAGTGGGTGATGGAGAGTACGAGGGGGCACCCGAGCATGCCGAGTAGGATACGGTACGTGAGCGCGACGTTGACGAGCCAGACGAGGAGGACGAGCGTGGGGGCGTGCAGGATGCCTGTGTGGGATGGTAGCCGGTGCGATGCGCGACGGGGGGAAAGCACATACCTTAGCACTGCAAGTACCTTCTGAGCGCCTTGAACGCGATGTGGCCTGGCGCGCCAAGGACGAGGACGTGGAGGGTGGCCCGGACGTCGGTGCAGAGCTGGGGCGGCTCGCCGATGGCGCGCAGGACGGGCACGACGAAAAGCCAGAAGAGGGCAATGGGGAGGAAGAGCCCCCAGAGGAAGAGGACGGTGTGCAGGAGGTGCACGACAAGATCGGTCTTGTGCCCATCCGTGAACGCTTGCGATCCGAGGCGTCGAGCGCGAAGCCACCGCCGAGCGAGACACACCAGCCTATGGACACATCAGATGGGATCGCACCTACAGATACCCGATGATGCCGGGTGTCTAGCCGTTCTGGGAGGGCACTCAGTCGGGATTTTCCGGGAAACATCCGTCTTCCGTGTTCACCCGAATTTTCTATAACGGCGGTGAACAAGTGCAGGAGGGATGGAGGGTCCAAATAACGCATTCGGCTAAGTCTAAGATGTACAAACAAATACAAATGCCCTCGTTCCCTCCGACGCAAGGATGGGTAAGAGCCTGGTGTTGGGTCGGCAAATGTCATTTTCGAAGTTCGAGGGTGCTCCGGCATCTCCGATTGCCAACTCAGACTTGCATGCCAGCTACTACTCGGTTGGATCTACGCTTTCTCAAAAACAGCTGTCTGGAGTTCGAACTACCATCACTTGCATGTCGATCGAGCTGCAACGCCACGACTTATGAGAGCTCAAGCGCCCAGCGTTCAACGCCAAGCTCCACCTGGCCCACACGCGTGAGTCGGATGTCATTGCGTTATCCTACGGTTTGTCCTGGCATGTCCGATCAATGCCCGCACCAGGATCAGTTCTGGACACCTACCTGCGCTTCCTGATGACCATTGAACTTGAGCGCTGACTTTCCAAATTGAAGCGAGAGCAATCTTCACGACTTGCGGATGCATGGTGAATCGCTCGTGATCGATCTGTGACGTACAAGTTTATAATTATTCGTTCCTAGCCGGAAACACAAGTTATTCATTCAATGGCACCAAGTGCACGATACCGGCCCTTGCCAGCAGAGGCAGGCGGTTAATTATTGTGCTATTTTTAAAGCCTTCCATCTTTCGGGGAATGAAGGGAAGTCACAAGTCATGTCCTCCCAACCAGACCTACCAACTGAAGGCGAAATCCTGGTTATCATTGAATCCATGGAACAGCTCAGAGTCTGCAACTATGTCACGGGTATGCCAGCCATCGACTCCGGGGCTCTGGGCTAATATACAGTTTTCAGTATCTATGCTAGCATTCATGCTACACGACATCGTAATTAATTTAAAAAGGGAGGTAGGTCGTCATTTCGTCGTGGTGCAGCGCGACGCAGAAGAAATCGTATGATAGATACCTTTGGTTTGGTGTCATCGTGCAGACGACAACCCACCTAACCCATATCGACGCTGCCTGGACTATCGGAGACTCAGTCAAGCCCTCGTTTCTATTCTGTTCATCTTTGCTCGATATTATGGTCTTATATATTTGACGTTGGTGGTATCATGCACCCTTCACAGTACCAGAATTTTTGACTTTGTTCGCCCAGGATCACTTTTATTGGTATGCAGTGCTTCTGCCTCCGCTTTTTCGGGTAGAATTGACGCCGGATAGTTAACAATTCGACCGGACTTTCAATCACGGTTTGTCGTGCTTCGGCTTTCTTTCTTTATGTATTGCACGCTAATAGACTGTACAGGTGTAAGATCTGGTTCTTTCATGCGACCATTCTCATCTTTGTGATCAACTCCGTTTAGCTGCAAAGGGTATTTCTACTACCTTAACCTGTGAGCATGCCGAAATCGTCGCCCTCTGCACAACTGGTTACATCTCTTCAAGCGGAGGGATAGTATTATATGTGACTGTTGTCAACATCCTTCTCGCGATGCGACTCCGCGCGCTTGATAATGCAAGTCGGTATTGTGGCGTTTTTCTTGCTTCCCTGGTTATCGGTGAGCGACCATCCCATGTAATAATTTTCCATCATCACTCAGTTTTATAGGGGAATTTCTGGTGGGTTCTTCTCTTCCCTGCAGAAAGCTGTTCAACGCCTTTTAGGCCGACTTTTCGATATGCATCATCATGGCCATACGAACCACAGCCGAAGTAGTCAGCCCTCCCTGGATTTTTTGGCGCGGGTGTATGATAACCTCGCGGGTTACACCTAGGCTTACTCTTGCGAGTTGGTGAGCCGACGAAGGGTTCTGCTATCAAGTCTTCGAGATGCTAAATTGGAATCCAAAGGCTAACGTCACTTTCTGTCTGCAGTAAGCCATCTTAACGGGTGTCAATTGTATGTCCTTACACATCCGCGTAGCTATTTTCTGTTTAAAGACCCTGTGGATTCTTATCTCTGTGCGACGTAGTGGGGATTTGACTCTGCAGGATATGCTGAGGCAGCGCCCTATTGCATGGGCGTTCTTATCCGATGGGCTTATCGTGTATTTCTTGTGAGTATGAATACCCTTTACCCTGGGCGCTAATGTTGACATAACAACTGCGTAACTAGGACATTCGGTGTGTAGGCTTCCTTCGTGTGAAAGTATTCTTACCTCAAACCGGGGCTCTTCAGCTGTTGTGCTAGTCTCTACAGTCGTTTTGATGACCGTGAACGATTTGCTTGCAACTTTGGTCATTCCGTAGGTCCCTTTATTATATTGATTGTTTTCATCCTGCTAGTTTGCCTGATGGACGTACACACAGGCTCCTCGTTGCCATATACTCTTACTGCGTGAGCATTCTGGGACACAGGGTACTTCATTTCCCGGCAAAATTCCACCTCACGCGCCTTCCCACCACAGGCGTCTCGACTCATTCTCAACATTAGGACGGCCCACGAAGAGCTCCATTCTGCGGACGTGCCGGAAGATCAGGAGTCACTTCCGCACATGGTTTTCCTGATGTGCGATTTTGATGAACAACCCGTGGCATCGACATCACGTGTCTAACCGAGAGCGGTTCCCTCAATCACAGCCCGTCGACTTTTTCGCGATACCTGTGGGCGGACTGAGTCCGTTGACTTTGTCTCACCAGATCCTCTCTGTATCCTTCTTTTGATTGTAGCACTAGTCATTTCTTTGATCTCAGTCACGCATTCATGGACCTCTCTCTTTGATACGTTTTAACCGTCATTAATGGTTTCATATGCCTTGTGGCGTGTGCATGTGCATCTACTTCTTTCATCGGCCTCAGGCTCGTATCCTACTCCCCCTGCGCCCCTATTCTCGTCGGTTCCCGATGGCAATTTCGGTGGAGCGTGCTAGTCGTGTGTATTGCATGCGTCCTGACCTAATAGACGCCATATGCATGCAGCTCCCAAATTAATTGGCAATCATCATAGCTTCACATGTCACATGATGTCCGCGTTGTGAGCAGAGAGCAAATTGTCTCCCGCATTAAAGATGTCACCCCCGGTCACCCTACCAAGTACTTGTGGCTTACCAGTCACGGTGCCTTCAGCAATTCTGCTCCTAGGGGCGGATAATTCCAACTTCGGTCGAGAATTATTTTCAATTGTGTGTTCGAAGCTGAGAGCCCGAGGTGCGGCGGAGTACACTAAACTTGACTAAATTGTGACGATGGTGAGTCACTAGTCAAGCAGCGGCGACCGCAGCTTGTGCCCTGCGCATCTATAGTTTGGCATTAAACACCGAGAATAATGAAATAGTCTATTATGTATCTATTATCTCGAGTTGGATGAACACACATCATGATTAGATGCGTAGATCATCCGATAACAAGTTGCATGGTGATAACGTCAATAAAATAAGGAATGGGACAAGGAAAGAAGGCAGAAGACTCTAAGGACCGATATGGATATACAGGAGTCGTTGATCGAGGGGTATACTCACTGACCTCAATGTCTTCCACAGCGCGTATGCTGCACGGCGATGATCCAGACGCCCAGAGTCGTCCGCCATGAGTTTGTAAAACATCGACGTGACTTTGCTTGCCTCATCATCATCGACCGCCCACATCGTCCCGATCACAGACCGAAACCCGGAAAACTGCATGGCGGCTGCGAGATGTATCGCCTCATCTGGGATCTCTTCATCGCCAACGGTGGTGTGACAAGCAGAGAGGAACGCAAACTCGTTGTTCCGCAAGTCGCACTGAATAATACGTTGGATCGTGAGACGTCCGTCGTGCAGAGCGAACGCAGACTCGAAGGGTCTTTTCCTGTTTGGAAGACCATGACAAGCAAGGTGTGCCCACTGGTTCTTGCGCAGCTCTTCGGTAACCCTGGAAATGCTGGATTCCTGCCCCTCGATGCGCGTGAATGTCGCGAGACCATCAAGCGACTGTGCGACGGCATCTAATTCAGGACCGACAGAAGCAAGTTGCTTGGTCCCGCTTGCGTTTGCTTGGCCAATCGCGATAAATCGTTTCCGTCCAGATCCAGACGTGTGAGAATCATTGCGTCTGGCACGAATGAGGGCGCTCAGCGTGGGGGTATAAGATGAGATATAAAGATCTGCGAGACCCTGCTGGCCCTTCCTGTACGGTGTAGCGGCATGGAGAGGCAAGAGCGAGAACTCTGCAGTAGGGCACCACCAGATTCGAGATCGAGGACGACTCATTCCACGCACTGGTAGATGATCAACAATGGGGGAAACAACATCCTCCCAGAGTTTTCGCAAGAAATTGCAGAGTTCTCTTGTCACTTTGAATCTCATCGCGAGGGCGATTGACCTATGGAGATTTAACACCAACTCTTGAACATCCTTTTTCGTAATTGAAAGCGGGACATGGATCGGATCCTTTTCTACAAAGACAACCAGCGCATCACAGCCGTACTTGCTCGCGTTGACGATAATGACAGGTCCACCGCTGGCTGCACACCGGAGTTCTGTGAAGAGGGAGGGAAGGAGGAACGAAGAGAGGCCCGGAAGCTCGCGAATACTCGACACCACCTTTTGCAATTCCAGGTTAAGATGACACACCCGATCGTGTTGATCCAGGCCGGGAGAATTCAAGGCGCTATAAACGAGGGAGGTGAGGCGTGTGAATTCGTCTGCTAACATTTTTCCATCTGGCCCAGACGAGACGACCTCGACAAGCGGGGAACGGAGGCGATTCAACTGGCCCCAAAAGACGCCCCGACCTTGTTCAAGCGACTCGACCGCAGTTGTAGGCGACCGATTTCGAAGACACGCCGAGAATGCGTCTGTTGCAAGCGATGATGTGAGTGTCTTCAAGATAGGAAGATGTTGAGGTAACGAAGGAAGGAAAGACAGATGGTGAACGAGTAAACGAAGCGTTTCCTTGTATGCAAGAAGTGTCGTAGGGTGTTGAAGCCCTTCAGCAGCATCGACCCACGCTTTTGCGGCGGACAGGTCAGACGAAGATACAGTTTGCGAGACGAGTTCAAGTTTAGCATAGAGTGCGAACAGTTCCTCTCTATCTTCTGCATTATGTA
>JBBPMV010000483.1:0-15329 GCA_038090495.1 Heimioporus retisporus | reverse complement strand
GCGAGAGACCTTGCAAGCAGGGTAACGTGGGATAAACGGGCCTTTTATGTATTGTTTGGCATTATTGTTTTTTTCAAACAGGGGCTCAGAGTTGACAGACGAGAGACCTTGCAAGCAAGGTAACTAAGCAAAGAGTATTTGAGAAGAAAAGGAAGCAAAGATAAGACCCAAAGATAAAGTTGTACAACAAACATGTTGTATGTTATAGAGTACTCTATCAAAGAAGACATATCAGGTTGTGCCAATGAAGGCAAGAAAGAACAATAAGAGAAAAGAATAGAGGTGAATTGTAATAGAAATCATATGGGAGCATAACTCCTAATGAACTTTTAGACATGAGCACCATGTTATGATTCACCCCTATTCCTTTTTCTTTGTCATTCATACTTGTCATCATTGGCTTAACCTGATGCTTCTACTTCGATAGAGTGCTCTAGAACATGCAACGTGTTCATCGCACACCTTTATCTTTGTCATCTTTACTTCTCTTTCTTTTCAAACTTTCTTTGCTTAGTCATAGTTGTTCTACAACCTTCTATAACTTTCCATTGTGCAGTATATAAGCCTAGATACTTTGTCCCTTGTACTCTAGCTTAGTCCTGCTCAATCTACCTTGTTCCTCCCTCACTCCCCTTATCACAACTCACTACTACCTCTTTGGTAGGCAGACTTACCTTCGAACCATCTGCTATATGTCCTAGCAGACAGAATCCTTGACCCTGTGTAGCAAGTCCCTTGTCATCACCTTGAACCCTTGACCCTGTGTTCTAGTTCTTTGAGCTTATGCTTGTTCCTACCCAGACCAAGTGTAACACACCACTTCAATCAAGTGACTAATGTCTCCTATCTTAATGTATTTCAATGTCTTGTATATGCCTCTATCTAATTGAAAGCTAGGTCCTACTACTAATGGAGGTTTAACAACAATTGGAACATCAATGGGCTACTGGAGTTTTTTTTATAGTATGGAACACTTCAGTCCACAAAGGACTTATTTTGATCAAACTGTATTAGACATTGCAACAGAGTTTGAGATTGAGCATATTACATAAAGAATAATGCAGGTGATATAATAGGTTCAGAATCCTATGAAACCCAAGTGCTTGTTAAGGAAACTGTTTGTAGCTATTTAGAATCTGCAGATGAAATATATGATCATATTACCTTGCTGTCAGCAAGAATACACTGTATCCCACATGCTTGAGCAACATGAAATTAGAGAAACATCACATCAGTCACATTTTGCCCAAATGGCTTGAATATGATGTAATGTTCTGTGTTCATCTGAGAATTTCATAAACTGTTGAGTACCAATGCCTTTTTGTTTCTCAGATTTATCCCTGTTATAAAGTGTAGTCTTCAAAATACTTTGTTATCATGTCCAACTTGAAGATGACAGAGGTAGATGGCATTGTTTTGTGCCTAAACTTGACAATTGCAACATAGCTGTGCATTAGTTTTCTTTGCTTTTACATATTATGCCTCCCCATTTTCAGCCATTCAATATCTTGTGCATTATTCTTCAGGAGGAATTTGGGTATTTTAATTACTGTAGCTAAACTAGTACCCACTCTGGGATCTGAAGAGGTCCCTTTCAGGAAGGTTGTGGTGGGGTTGAATCCTATAGACTAGAAGACACAAATGCATGGCAGGGTATATATCTGACTTTCCTGCCATTGTGGGAAGCTACCCTGCTAGGAAATTAGTGTGTGTGAGAGGGATGTAACATACATAATTTCAGAAATGTGACAAAGTGTACATCTATTGATAAATCTCCTGATTAGTCCCATCATTCTCCATGAGATTTCCCCAAGATGTTTTCACAGGTGGTTATTATAGGATCTTCTAATAATATGTTCTTGTACCAGTCAATTGTCTCAAGAGTATGGGGTATATATATGCCTTTCCCTGCTTCCAACTCATGGTACATTGATACAGTACATACATTTTACAACATACATTGGAAAAAAAAAGACAGATAGCATTCTTGTAGACAAGGCATTATATACTATGCTGCAAACTGACTCAGCATGGAAATACTACTATTCTATTTGATTACCCACAGATTGGATGGTGGATGACTACATCCATGATAAGTTTCCTCCTAGTCCACTTGTTTGCAGCAAGATAATGTTCATAGAGACCTTCAAGTTCCTTGGCCACTTGTGCAGATATGCCAGATGTGTGGTATTTTTCTACAGCCACATTGAATGCATCAGGGTGCTTGGCTTGAACAAGGAAAAAGGAGTATTGAAGAACAAGTAGAAGATCTAGAAAATATAAATATTGTTTAATGATCCATTTAAAACACATGCCTATTCCTTGTTGAAGGATATTTTCCCATGCCTTCCTCTTTGATAGCATCTGGAGAGTATAGATTCTGTTAGTGAATGACTATCATGTGATAAAATATATCATCACATGTGGGTTGTACATGCCACCAGTTGATGGAATCTATAAAATAGTGAACTAAGAAAAATGGAAAACCAATTACATTACAGATACTGTAAGTACTAACCTGCTGGGATCGCTCAGTGTGCAGCACCTGTATTATATTAGCCATGCAGGTCTATAAACCATAAGGAACACCAACTATCTGACATATATGGATATGTAAGGTATTATAAACAGAACAAAGAAAAAATACTTACATGCTAAAGGAAAATAGTATGCTGATGTGAAGAAGAAAGAACTTGATTTAGAATACTTGCTTACATCCTGAATGAATTAATATGTGTATGACAGGAATATCAGAATTTAAGAATTTGAGAAAAGACTTACCAACTTTATGATGTACTGTATGTGGCATTAGAAAGATGAAATTATTAGTTTGAGATAATAATGAATGATCAGAGTCTGCATTGTATGTTTCTTGTAGATAAGTGTGTAGTAGTGAGATGAATATTCATTACAATTATTATAGGGTACCTACTGGGAATAGATGGTAGATTACTGACTTCCTATAAATGGAAAAGTGGGAATAGAAGGGACATGAGAAAAATGGAGAATTCCAAAGTATATCAGTCTCCTTACTTGCTATGAATAGAAGAGCAGCAAAGAAGGCATGAGAAACATGAAGATATTTGATGTATATTAGATTACTTACTTCCTATGAATGGAAGGGTAGTAAAAATGAGACATGAAAAAAATGGATATTTCTGATGGATATTAGACCACTTACTTCCTATGAAAGAGAACAGCAGCAGAAAGGAGACCATGAGAGAAATGGAGGTTACTAGCATACATCAGACCACTTACAAACTATGAAGAGCAGAGCAGCAGAAAAGGGGCCTTGTGAGATATGGAGACTCTTGATGCCCATCAGATCACTTACAGACTATGTATGTACATACAAGAACATAATAATAAAAGGGACATGAGAAAAGTGAGATTTCTGATGCATATCAAACCACTTACCTCCTACACATGAATGGAAAAGTAGAGAGAAAAGGGCCATAAGAAAGATGGAGGTTTCTGATGTCCAGCTGACCACATACAGACTATATGTGAATAGAAAAGCAGCAGAAAAGAACCATGAGAAATATGAGGAGTCTTGATGCACATCAGATCACCTACAGACTGCAAATAGGAGAATAGCATAAAAAAGGCCATGAGAGGGACATTTCTGATGTGCACCAGATCACTTACTTCCTATAAATTAAAGAGCAACAAAAAAGGACATTGAGAAAATGAAGATCTTTGAAGTATATCAGCCCACTTACAGACTATGGATAGAAGAGTAGCAGAAAAAGGTCATGAGGGAAATACAAATCTTTGATGATGATTAGACCACTTACTTCCTATATATGAATGGAGGAGCAGAAGAACAAAAGTCATGAGAAAAATCCAGATTTCTAGTGCACATCAGGCCTCTTACAGACTATAAATGGAAGAGCAGGAGAAAATGAATCATGAGAAAAATGGGTATTTCTGATGCACATCAGATCACATACAGACTATGTATGAATAAAGGGGCAGCAAAAAGCATCATGAGAAAATAAAGATTTCTGATGCACACCAAACACTTACAATCTATGAGAAGAGGAACAGCAAGAAGAGGACCATGAGGAAAATGGTGATTTCTACAGCATGTCAGACTACTTACAGACTAAAAATGAAAGAGTGGCAAAAAAAAGACATGAGAAAAATGGAGATTTCTGATGACATCAAATCACTTACATACTATGAATGGAATGTAAGAAAAGGGTCATGAGATAAACAGAGATCATTGATGCATATTAGACTACTTACTCCCTATGGATAGAAGAGCAGCAAAAAAAGGGCAATGAGAAAAATTAGAATTTCTGATGCACACCAGCATAGTACTTACTTCCTTCCAATGGAGGAGCAGCAGAAAAGGGTCATAAGAAAAATGAAGATTGCTGATTTACATTAGACCACTTACAAACTATGAATGAAAGAATAGCAATATAAAAGACATGAGAAAAATGGAGATTTCTGATATGCACCAAATCACTTACCTCCTATAAATGAAGGAGCAGCAGAGAAAGGCCCATAAGGAAAATGGGGGTTTCTGGTTTACATCAAACCACTTACATACTATGGTTGAAGGAGCAGTAAAAAAAGACTGAAAAAATGGAAATTTCTGATGCACATCAAACAACTTACTTCCTATGAATAAAACACAGCAGAAAATCAGACATGAGACAAATTGAAATCTCTGATGTGCATCAGACCACTAACAAGCTATGAATGGAAGAACAGCAGAAAAGATCATGATAAGAATGGAGATATCTGATGCACACTAGATGACTCACAGACTAGGGATGGAAGAACCCCAAGAAAAAGGATAGTGAGAAAAATAAAGATTTCTAATGCACATTGAACCACTTACTTCCTATGGATGAATGTATGAGCAACAGAATAAAGGTCATGAAAAAAAAATAGAGATTTCTAATATAGTGTACATCAGATCACTTACCTCCTATGAATAGAAAAGTAGCAGAATAAGAGCCATGAGAAAATGGAGATTTCTGATGCACATCAGACCACTGACAAGCTATGTGTGGAAGAACAGTAAAAATGGATGATAAAAATGGGGATTTCTGATACACATCAGATCACTTACTTCCTATGGATTGAAAAACAGAGTAATGAGTAAAATGGAGACTTTTCAAGCATATCAGACCACTTACTTTCTATAGATGGAGGAGTAGTGGAATAGGGGTCATGAGAAAAATAGAGACTTCTGATATATATTGAACCACTTACTCCCTATGAATGGAAAAGTAGTAGAATATGATAAGAGCAATGAAAAAATGGCAATTTCTGATCCATATCAGACCACTTACAAACTATAAATAGCAGAGGAGCACAAAATGGACCATGAGAAAAATGGACATTTTGGATATGCATAAGATCACTAACATCCTATGAATGAGAGAGCAGCAGAAAAAGAGTCATGAGAAAAATGAAGATTTCCAATGTGCATTAGACCACTTACCTTCTGCATATGAATGGAAAAGCAGCACAAGGATAGCCATGAGAAAAATGAAAATCCCAAATATACATACATCCATCAGATTACTCACATACTATGGCAGAAGAACAGAAAATGGCTATGAGAAAATGGATGTTCTTGATGTATATCAGACTGCTTACTCCCTATACAATAAATAGACAAGCAGCAGAATGAGAGACATGAGAAAAATGGAGATTTCTATATTCATCAGACCACTTACAAACTTTGAATGGAAGAGTAACAGAGGAAGGGCCATGAGAATAATGGAATTTCTAATGCATATCAAACCACTTACTTTCTATGAATGGATGAGCAGAAGAAAAAAGCCCCAAGTAAATAGAGATTTTTGATGAGATTACATACATGCTGTGAAGTGGAAAGTAGCAGAAAAGTAGCCATGAGAAAAATGGAGGTTTCTGATGCATCAGACCACTTACTTCCTGTGAATGGAAGAACAGTAGATAGTGGGGCATGAAAAAAGGAGACATCTGGTATACATTAGACCACTTACACTCTAACAAGGTAGAATGAAAGAAAAATGGTCATGAGGAAATGCGGACTTCTGATGCATATCAGCCTACTTACCTCCTAAAGAATGCATTTCCAAAAATAGCACCCAAAATTAAATCTTGACTAACAAAATCTTACATACCTATGCAATATATTTATTTTCCTTCCTCCAATGGATACAATCATATAATCATACCTGTGTATGGGGAAACCAGCTTGCAATTGCCTTCATTACATTCTTGTTTTGTTTGCTTATCATCCTGAAATCAACATATTTTTCCAAAATACTGAAACATAAATTACTTCATAATTGTGTTCTAATGAATTATGAACCCACTATTCAATTGCAAACTTGATGCAAAGTAATATGTTTTTCTCTTGTGCTGATACCAATAACTTCTGCAATGATTTGTTGTCTAATGCAGCTGCTGTTGTTTCCAATAGTATGCTGCATCCCATGTCACTTGTGTCCATATCTGGGAGATGCTCAATCCCACATGCTGAAAATCACTGGCCATGTATAGTCACCTTGTAGTTGTACTGAGGCCCTAGGTGGAAATGTCATCTTGCATAGATCTCTCCAGATGTTTCTCTTCTGAAACATCTCTTGAGCAGCAGCTTCTAGTTTGATTTGTCTTTTATCTTCTGACAACAATATGTACTCAGGTTGAAACACCTGTGTCATAAGGGCATCAAATTTGGTGAACAGCACCACAACTGGAACTATTTATCAGGCAAGTCATGAGCATCAATATGTAACCCAAAATACCCTTCTCACTATTTCTGGTGTCACATTCACCAAAGAACCTTTTCTCTGCAACTGTGATGGCACGATGAAGTTGATCCATGGAAATGCAATACCTACATTTATTAACACAAAATCAAAGCAAAACTAACTCTTCTCACCATATAGCATGAATTTGCTGTCTGAGATGATTACTGTTAGACCGCTCTGCAAGAAAGTCTTTCATTTGTTGCAGTTCCTCATCATGTCCAGCATCAAATCCAGGGGAGTCATGAAAGACAAACTTCTGATTGCTCTTGAAAACCATTTCATAGTTGATATTATGCAATCCACGCTGTAGATACCAGGTGAAATCATGACTTCTTTGCATATGTGAAACATGCTACATACCTCCCTTGTGCCTTCCATTGCCTGATCAACCTGAGCATATATCATTCAGAACAATGAGTCTAAATACAACCAGATAAATATTACTACCTTTTTTCCATTGTAATCATAAATCTCAGGGTATTCTGTGGAATTACAGATTCTCTGAAGGATGGTTGTCTTTCCAGTATTTGCCTGGCCAATAATCAGAATTCTAAATTGACCAAACTTCTTCAGGAGGTTTCCATCAATGTCTTGCATGATATGGGAAATATTGGCAGTCCTTTGCTCTTTTATAATGATCAGGTTTTGAGAGCATGAACAATACAAGTTCTTACCTGGTACATCAACACAAGATTTGCTTGGCTGAGTTTGAGTAGCATGGTCTTCAATGCCATCAACAGAAAGTAGGTACAAATAGCTGTGTAGTAGCCATACCATGTTGCATGAGCCCAAATTCTTGTGGACAGGGGATTCCCTGAGACATAGACTGTTCAGCAGGCTAGCAATAAATCCATGAGTTTCATGTCAACATAAGACAAATGAATGTGCTAACAATGGTAAGTAACTCAGACATTTCCTTATCATGATCACCAAGAGGTAAATCAAAAGGTGGGGAACACTCTAGAAACATATTTGGGAGTTGAGCAGGTAGGTTAATTGGTTCACCAGCAGTTACACAAGGTTGTGCCAGTTGCATATTATGGGACATGTGGGCAGGCATAGCACCAATGGTCAATGAAGCAGTATCATTTGGATCATGGATTTGAGTGGGCTTGGCATTCATAAGGGTGTAAGGTTGCAGGGAACCAGATCCCTTGGCAGATATATGACTTGTGGCTGTATTGACAACCTGCAGTGTAGGTGAGGTGGTATCCTGAGCATGTCTCAGCTGCTTGCCCGAGATGATGTCTAATTGGGTAAGGGGAATATCAGCATTCACAGACACAACAGGTTGTGTAGTGTCAGACTCTTGGGCAGGCACAGGACTAGTGGTCCAATCAGCAATATCAAGGACATGTAAGATGGAAAATGTATTCTGAGCATACCTTGACCATGAGCCAAAGAAACGAGATATGAAGCCGGGTCGAATGGTAGAGCTGTGCGACAGCGCTGGAGAGGTGCTTCTGCTGGACGGATGGGATCGAGCATGTTTGATCTTCTCCTTGAGACTTTTCATTGCTGAATTGAGTCACTGTAAGGCTGAGAGGTGGATAAGCGCAGGGGATTGCTTGGATGATGGACGATGCGAAATGTGGCGATGAGCGGAACACGATGCAAACTTGCCATGTATCTTAGTTCCCACGGTCGTCTCCAAACCCGTCTTCACCCGATCATGTTGTTTCCTACAGCAGGAATGCAGCCAATTTTGACTATTACAGCCTGTTGCGACCGCTGCTGCTGTAAATATGATTCAAGTGCTCTCCTTCTTTTACTTCTTCGGCACCCTGTGTTCAATTACTAACACTGGTATGGATCGACACATCGAAACACTGGGGCGTCAACGTGGACAACCAGAGAGAAGCAGATTGAAATGACGCAAGTGAGTACATACGTCGATCCGCGTGGAATCCTTCCTGATAGTCATTCGAACATCCTACCTGCTAGACATCCAACCTGTGTGTACGCGTGATCCTAGAATACGAATTACCCGCCAGGTCGGGTAGTGGTTATAGTGTTGACGAAGAGCGGCTGACCAAGGTGAGTTAAAACGCACGTTCTCGAACGACAGTGCTAAATGGATCAATATCCAGCCCTTTGTCCTCTCAACTATCCCTCGATGCGATAAAGAATGCTTATATCTGCCATACTGGCAGTCAGACTGGGAGTCAACAGACCACCGAGTGTCACCTCCATGACCATGCATCCATCTGCCAGGGGGCACCAATTTATGTAATTACTTGGATCCAAGGCGACGGAGAGGGTGTCATTGAACAGAGTGTCAGAGGTTGGGTCTAAAATGTGGGCAGAAACTCATCTTTCCAGTTCATCAATACATTGTGTTTAAAGCTACTAGTATACTCGCTCTATCCAAGGGCGAGAGAGAGTCGAATAGTCAAGATGGTTGAAATAAAAAAATAAAAAAATAAGAAAATAAGAAAAAACATTGATTTTTGATGTTGACCAGCAATACTAAAGCCTCGTTCCACCTAGGCTACCGTGACAGTGACGCTACAGTATAATGTGTCCTTACCCACATGAAAGTAGCCCACATTTGTCTCTCAACGCCATTGAAACTGGCAGATATCGACTTTGACTTTGTCACGTAACTGTGGGCACATGGGGGATGACGAGCCGGGGAGCGACAGTTAATGCTAGGTTCAACCTCCGATTTGCTTGTACTTTACCACATTGCTCGGAATGAACGAAGGTTTTACGCACCCCGCGGTCTGTGAGTTGTACTCCTGATGTTCACCGGAAGCCTGTCTCATTTTCAAGCATAAGGGATTCCATACGAACCAATCATGTAAGTGACTCGCCCTTAAGGCAGTAGCATCTGTCTCTTCTTACGTGCAGACCTGCTTCAGTTGTGCCTGCGCTCCACATTGAGCGGTGGTGTGCTCTGTTGTCCCGACGCAGAGGTCGACGGCCAACCCCTACCATCTCAGTGTCAACTGGGCAGGCCAGCACCATTGCGAGCTTGGTGCTGCAAACTCGCCCAGGAAACGCTCAACGAAGCATTCCAGTGCCAGGCGGCGATGGATCACTAAGAATGTACCTTTGTGACCACCTCGAATCTTAGGTCAGGTCACCCAATAGATGGTATGGTAAGTAGTGACATTTGCATATAAGCATGCTGAATGTCTCGCCATGAGGAAAAACAGCCTTGCAAAACCGCATCGAGGCCATCTTCAAAGCATCTGCACTGCACATATGCTGTGCTTAGGCTTGCGCCGTACACAGTAATGGGCCATTTGGAGCGCACGATCACGACGACAACAGAAAATTGACTTTGGCAGCAGCCTGAGGCAGTACATTTCAAAGTTGTATGGTGACATTGTACTGATACAAAAACAGGTGGATGAAAAAGGGGGTCTCTGCACACTATCCGGAATTCGGTTGTATCACAGAAAACCTTACTTTAGTGCCGGGCGTCTGGGCAACACACCGTTCCTGAGCGGAAAATTTTCCTCGTTTGCAGCCACGCAGCACATATATCGGCTGACGGTTTACTCGAAAGGGTGTAGAAGCCAGGATCGAGGCGATTCATACTATAGCGATGGGTTTGAAAAGGAGCGCTCGGCATTCGAAACCGCTTTTCCATCCTGTTGGGCGGCATTCCTGACAGTGACAACGACTTCCCCACCGGTCCGGACAGTATTTCAACGATCCCGTCATTGTCCTTTTCAAGTAGAAGCTCATATTTTCTCCTCGTGTCTCTATTGGCCTTATCCTACCCGTCATTTGATATCTAGTTCTGTAGCCTATGTCTATGTCCCTGCGAGCGTATGGATGTTAGTCCTCCACTTTGTGGATCGGATCGGTCTGGCACCCCAACCTAGTACAGTAGCTCCCCCGACACTCTTCTTCTCCTACCGCGTCAAAGAGGCGGAAAACATCCGCATTCTCTTCCTGGCACTGGCGGGCTACGGCGTCGCCATGTTTTGCTGGCCAAGCCAACTAGTCTTCGCACCATCACTTCATCCTCAACCAGTTCCGTGGGTTAGCACCGCTACTGACCCTGCACAGGACCGGCGCGATCGGATAATGCACCATATATGCTGCTGCTGCGCGCCGTTCAAATCCAAGGCGTCCTCCTGTCCGAGTTGCACCCAGTTCGATTTCTCCTTGGTCACCAGTACGTTATCTTGTTCTGCTGGTTTTTGCATGCTCACCTTCGCATCGACCTTGATCCAATTCAGATCAGTGAGCATGTGTCTTCTGCGGATACAACCGTTGCTGGTCTCCACCCGAATAGAAAACGAGGCGTCGCTCAGCAAAATCGCCAACAACTCACCTCAGATGAGCGATTTGAATTTCTACTGAAAATCTTACTTTATACCGTACCACCAAGATGATGCTGTGGTCTCCACCTGCTCGGGTGTATCTTCGTTGCGTCCGGTTTCTCGGAAGCAGTCGGGTTAAGTTTGGAGGTGCAGCAGGTGTTTGGAGATCGGTCTGGGATTCGGCTGGCAATACATATTCGGCGAACGAGGTTCAGATGATGCATGCTAATCTGATCCTAAGTGCCGCTGGCCACTTGCGACACAAAGCGCTTCTCTCATGGATAATATCCACAAGTTGAGCGTGTGGCGTGTTTCAGAACCGAGAGAACCGATCATTGTTTTGCAGGAGCGCTGCGGTATGCATATGTAGAATAAGCAAGAGCGACACGTCTACTTCGGTCGAAGGCGACGACCAAGTTCCTAGCCCAGTTGGTCGTGGTGGCAAGGGAGCCACAGGAAGTTCTTCGTGGACATTATGTAATCGAATCTGATTGGCCTAATATGCCGAGTAAAAGTTATCAGCGCGGGAAATAGCTTAGCTCATACTACGATCTAAGTGGGCATCGGGGTCTAATATCTCTAGATTCTAATATCATTGGACCCCGATGCCCGCTGTAAGTACTCACATCCAAGTGAACGTCCGTGCACTTCGGATGCTTATGGGCACCGTGAAAATGATCTTAATTCTAGGTTGACCATGCATCATGCACCTCCTAGAATACCATTAGCAACCTTCATCAAACTTTCCCGCAATTTGCGGTCAGTGACTCTGACTCATGTTTAGAAGTACTAACCAGCAGAATACTCTTTTTCGCAAATGGCCTGGATATGGTACAATACGCTATGTTCATTTGAAAGCCTCGCAGACAAGTAGGTACCAATGCCTCCGCATTTCTCCGACGTATCTCTGCCGTAATGTTATCCTCACAATAATTTGCCACTATGCCCAACCCGAGGGTGAGAGAAGCAGATGCCATCATTTTGCGCCTAAACTCGACGATTAATATATAGCCGCCCGTTAGTACTCCCTCGCTTTACTTAAGTAAATTTACCCCGCCCCCATTCAGCCATGTCAACATCCCGCGCCTTATTCCGCAAAGAGAAATTCGACGTGTCTGAACTAGGTACCAAACCTGTGCCTACTCTGGGATCCGGAGAGGTCCTTGTCAAGGAGGTTGCAGTGGGGCTGAACCCTGTAGACTGGAAGATTCAAACGTATGGCATCTACATACATATCCGACTTTCCCACCATCCTAGGCAGTGACACTGCTGGGGAGGTAGAAAGTGTGGGAGAGGGCATGTCACAATTTCAGAAAGGCGACAAAGTGTATGCCTACTGATGAATGTCCAGATTAATCCATTGATTCTCCATCAGATTTCACCAAGGTGTCTTCACAGGTAGTCATTATGGGACTTTCCAGGAATACATTCCCGCACCTGCTGAGTTCGTTTCAAAGGTACAGGGTGTCTCCGACTCGCGTTATATTGATGCTTAGTATGACAAATTACATTACAGCTCCCAGCTAATATAACATTTGAGCAAGCAGCCTCACTCCCGGTTGGTGTCTGTACTGCGGTTATTCCCCTCTACTCTCTCCCACTGCTGGTATTTGGTTGAAAGTGCCTTGGGAAGGAGGTCGTGGCCAGTCGGCAGGTCGACCAGCTCTGATAATCGGAGAGGCAACTTCCGTGGGCCAATACGGTATGTCCGCAGTCCTAACAACCTTTCACACCAACGCTGTGCCTTGTAAATTTTTTCGCCGGGTCCATTGTCGCCATCCACTAGTCATTCGATTCGCGAGACTCTCCGGTTTCTCACCAATCATAGCTACTGCATCGTTGCGCAACTCCAATCTCCTCAGGTCCATCGGTGCAACTCACGTCGTCGACCGAAACACCCCTGCGTGCCTATTTGCATCTGAAATTGCACGCATCTCCTCCGAGCCGATCCTTCTTGTATTTGATACGGTGGGAACTGCAAACACGCAACAACTTGGATATGATACCCTCGCGGAAGAGGGACATATCATTCTCGTCCTCGAATCACAAATTAAAGAGACACTTGGAAGTGCAAAAAAGGTGGTGGGTGTGTTTGCAAGTCTGCAGGCCCCAGCAAACAGGTCTGTTGGTCGCGTATTGGTACAGAACCTGACAGCATTACTCGAGGCCTGCGAAATCGTTGTCAGTACCATTTATTGATCTAGCTGGTGGACGCTGAGCGACTCGTGGGTTGTTGCTAGCCCAACCCGGTTGAAATTGAACCAGGTGGATTGAACGGGATCGTTTCAGGGCTAGAAAAACTCAAGGATAACCTCGTCAGTGCAAAGAAGCTGATAGTCCGCCTTGGAGAAACAGCATAATCACATAAGATGACTGCGCAAATATTGCTCCATTTGTTTCAAGAACGATTATTTGTGTCCTGAATCATTCGAAAGGCAGGCGGGAATTACATAATACGTCAGGATCCGAAAAAGAATCTGTCTGACGTTGAAAAGCATTGCCGTACAGCACTTCAGAAGTCGCAAGCTGGCATGAGAGTCTGAGGGGTAGATGTCGTCCCATATTCATGGTACGTTCTGATGGATACAAATTGCTCCGTGCGCGAATATCTGTCCGGAATCAATCCTCGAAAAATGGTTTGACTCCCATTGCTTGGCCTGAGCCAATGACTCGACGTCCTTTCAGTGCGTTCTGCTCTTCGCGGCTCGCAGCTCCGCTAACTATAAAACATCAATGGACGCCCCAAAAGCTCACACTGCGACTGCTCCAAGTATGTCGAGTTTGAGTGCAGCACGTCCAAAATCCGGAGCGGCGCTACCGCATCAGGTGTCACGTGCGGCCATAACCTATCTCTGACTGACGCCGCACCTGTGTTGGTATAGCCCCGCGCAGCGCAAGCGCGGACCAGACGCCGTCCACGACGATTTGGGACATAACGAGGCCATCCCAACCGCGGAAGGGAAGTGCCGGTTGGCCTAAGGTGCCGTACGTCCAGTACAACTCCCTGGAAGTTTTGTGACTAAACGTGGCGAATGGAGAACAGAAGCCCCACCGAAAGTACGGAACGCTGGGATCTCCATAGGGAAGCCCTTCAGTAGATGCAGGTAGGCATATGTCAGGGTTGGGTATGTAGCTCATATAGCTTCTGTCAAACTGGTAAGCCCATACTGACAGGGATGTCTCGTGCTTTGCGGTCGCAGCGACCGTCGCTTAGTTGATGCAGCTGAATCTGACACACATGACGAGGTGCGGACCGTGCGGTGCGCTTAGCATACATACCGGAATTTACCATCTGTTACAACGCAGCTCGTAGCGTTAGCTAAACCCGATGTAGTACTGGAGTTAACATTACAGGATGGGATCAGAAATAGACCAGAAGTGGCGATCATATCAGTGAGGTTCTGGCTGATGCCACAGACAAACTGATGATTGGTCAAGTATTGTTGAAACCATGCTTTCGAAACACATTACCCAATATCTACACATAACTGCCTCAGCTTCTATTGTGTTTGACATGGGTCATGAACCTTAGGAATCGGACTCGTCGTCCTTCATCCATCCAGAGACCACTTGTGCGGGTGCAGTCTGTCCAGAATCATGTAGCTCGAGCTAGTTGGTAATGATAATATACGTGCCGTCCATCATAACATATCTGGAAAGGACACACGGCACTGACTGGACGAATCACACCTAGAACGTAAACCAGCCAAAGTGCTGTCGGCGCATTGACTGACCTGAACATCCCTCATTGGTAAGCAAGGTTTCATACACAAAATGCCATCCCACGCATGGCAGGGCACCACTGAAGAATAAGACCCTGTCATATTAAATGGATGGCGTCGAGATGAATACAGACATGTCGTAAAAGTATGCCTCACGGGTTTCACTGTAGGCCAACTGACACATTTCTTTTCGCTCGCCACACAACTCAGCCGGTGGTCAGGGCTGAACACTTCCTGCGTCCTCTCCCCATAGTTCTTTATTTCTAATAATAGATCACGGTCATAAGTCATGTTTGCGGTGAGACGTGATGACTTGCCGATTGTAGCCGGCAATTGACACACATTTGTTCCTTGCGGGACAAGATCCCATCAACTTCTTCCAGACTCCGTGGTGACTTGTCCGGAGAGCGGAAGCATGTCGTCGAAACAGGCGACGTGGGATGCGCGGTCCAACTGGACGGTACCGCATGAGTTCCTGGTCTTGTCAATTCTTAGAACCCCGACGAACAGGAGAATACATAGGATGCACCTTGAGCACGGTCATAGAATATGACATT
>JBBPMV010000482.1:0-15330 GCA_038090495.1 Heimioporus retisporus | reverse complement strand
GTCGGACCTCGGGAACGACGACTCGGAGGATAGTTACGAAGAAGACAATGATAACAACAGACTCAGTCTCAAATTCTGAGTGTAGTACAGTGCATGTATGTAAATGACAGCAGGCCCAGCGAGCAGGGACTTGAAGCGAGACAGTTGAGATTGCTGCATGCGACACAACATTAGTCCGACAGAGCGGTTTGCTGTTGCCAGCTGTATGTAACTCACTTTCCTTTGCAAGGATTCTGTCAGCTGTCATCTAAATCCTTTCTAATCCCGTCTCATCGGAAGGGAGGCACGTCTATGACGGGCCAGCGAGTGGAACATGCCAATCGTATTTAACTCGAATGCAGTACCTTCCATAGGTATGTAATATACAATAATTTTAGGGTTTATTAAGCATTGAAATAAGGACATAGCACGACATCCTAGTTCCCGTGGTGCAACCAAAGTCAGGATCCGATGCATGCCACAGCCTACAGCCAACTTCGTTTCAGCTACCATGCATCCGCACGAGTTTCCAACAGATTTTCCGACGGAGCTTGTCTTGCACATCTTGAGCTACGCAGAACTTGAAGACATCTTCCGGCTGCGAGCGGTGAGTTTGAACGTCACGTTAAGACCAGCATCCCAGTAATCCGCTTATCATTGGCAGGTCTCGAAGGGTTTCCATGCTATCACCCATCATCCCGTCCTTTGGAAAGACTTGTACAAGAGTGCTCCGTTCTCGCGCCCGCCGGGTCCGTTTCCCCACCAACCTTGTGCATTCCTCGAGCGGACTCTTGTGAGAGCGGCTCGGCTTGCACGGTTGTGGACGGCTACTCCTATGCGCGTATCATCGCCTGTCGTCATCGCGTTTAACAGAGAAAAGTCGCTCGGTCATCCTAGACTTTTTTTCGGTCGGTGGCTTTTGCTGTGCACACTCCTCCCGGGACCAGGCATACGGTTTTTGTTATATGACACAGAGCCGACTGCCGGCCCGCCTCCAAAGCAAGTTCTCTGGAAAACAAGCGAAAGGGTCCAATGGGCGACGGAATCAATGGTGTCCGCAGAAGGTGAATGCTCTCTATATCTGTTCCTCGAGCCGTACAGACATTCCTCTGGTTGGTATGTGCGTTTTGCCACTGGTCTGTCGGCGTCTTTGTTCACGTTCGTATTGTCCCTCGTTCGACAGGAAAGCGTTGCAGTTTCAATTGGACGGCATTACCGGCAAATTTGAAATTGTTTTTTCGATAGACCTACCCCCAAGTATTAGCATGAAGCTCGGTACTTTTGATGGGTCGGGACTCAATAGTGGAAATTCGCGGCTTCTATCCTTCGGACCACTAGGGCTTCGCTTGGTGCTGGATACACGGACGCGCATATTTTACCGACTCCCACCGCCACTTGACGCTCTAGTATGTGGACATGCGTCTACTTGACATGATTCTCATTGGGAAATAGGAAACAGTCGCATGCCCATTTCGGACACTACTTACCGATGCTTATATCATCTCTTTTCACCGGTTTGGGCGCAGTACAGTCATTGTACAAGCCTTCACGCTCCCTCCAGAGCAAATTCTGGACAAGGATGTACAACTTGTCGTGCTTCAGCCTACCCACAAGGGCGTCGTTGAGGACATCAACATCGCTGTAGTTACGGGTGCCAGTGCCATGGGTCCCACCGTCGACTCTTCCACAGGAATTACACGAATAAGGTTCTTGTTTTACAATGCACGGGCAGAGTTCGCTATCATGGAATTGGAGCTGGCGAAGCACACTCATCCAACCGAGGTCTTACCAATCACCATCCAAATACACCCACTCTTTACCGATGCACACAAGTTCACAAATGGAAACCATAGGTGTTTCTATGTGTACACCTGTGTATGTGATGATGGCCTTATCAGGGGCCTTATGGGATGGACGCCGATCTTGAGCAGGGATCGGGATGGCGGCGAGCGCGTCGTTAAATTTTCCATTGACACAGAGCAAGAACCGATGGATATAATCTGGGGCGAGGTGGCACATCCGAAATTTTGGTATGGCGATGAGCGCATTCAGAAAAATGCGTTTGATTATCCAAGAGGAAGGTTGTGCTATCATCCCGTGCGCTCATCTTGTTATGTAGTCACGGACATCGAATAGAATGGATATTTTTTGTGTTTCGTTACAAACGGGTGCATGCATGATTATCGCAGCAATCGTGGCTGCGATGACCGACTTGTCCGCTGAGCCGCCATCCGAGGACCGGTACCCCGCGGTGTCGCCGTTGCTCGGCGGCGAGGAAATGGGCATTCGCACCGCACACCGCATTCGGGACACCGTCAAAATCTGTACACGGGAATGCTATTATGGGACGACTGCCTGTCCATCTCCTTGGCCCTTGACGAGGGCCCTGTCCCGTTTGGACCTTTCTCCGTGTCTTTTAGAGTTGGCTCGGGTGACACGTGCATGCCGTTCGTTGTGAACCGCGATCGGGGTACAATCCGGTAGCTCGCCCATTGGCCCAGTCTCCCCTTCGATTCAGGAAGCACGCTCGAACGTGCCGGCATCCCTGAGTTTGTATCGCTCAAACTCGGGACCGTGCGCTCTTCCGTGCGCTCGACGCTTATCTTCGTTCAGATGCTGCCGAGCATTGTGCACCGCAACGGATCCGTGCCCGCTGACAAAGGTGCCTTGTATCCCGGTTGCATTGTCATCGGAGTCAACCAGCGCATCTCATTTGGCACCTACATCGTTCCACCCCGTGCCTTGGCATCTACACAATCACCCTTTATGAGATCGGGATCGAGGGGGGATGCTGGATCCGTCCAGTGCGTGTTCCAGTTGACAAAAGAAAAGCAGGGAAAGAATGAACACGGAGAAAACGAATATCGGGAAGCCCCGAGTCATTGGGACGGGTTGCAAAAATATACAGAGTAAAGTATGGACCAATAGGTTGCATATGAAATCCTTGACATCATCGTCGAGACGATCAGAGAGGAATTATCGGGTGACTTGGTTTTTTTGCTACGCAGTGAAGCACTCGCAAAAGTGAACCTGCCTGGGGTCATCTGAAAGACAATGCAACCGGATGACCAGAGATCAAAACTACTGACGGAGGGCGTGGCACTGAGCGTTCTAACATGATCAAGGATACGGAGGACTACCGCTTGGAGGTCTCAATTCCCCATACCGAGCAATGCCAACAAACGAATTGACATGTTATTCTGTGATTGCATTTGAGTGAGTAGTGGTGAATCAACAGAGTGCCTCCTATCGTTTTTAAGGATCTTGCCTGCCCCAAAGCCGGTAGTTTGTATTTAGAACGGGCTCTCAAAGAGCAGGTTTTCCAGCCTAGGGTCTCTGGAAAAACGTTTGTTATGCCATGTTCTGTGATGAGAGGGAACATCGTATGGATGATATCCTTGGCGAGCATATACCCGATAGTGTCGACAATCAGAGCAGTGCGGTGTCTTGCACGACCCAGGGAGAGAGGTCCAAGGCGTGAGATGCAGGATTGCATCTCGCCGTGTAGAGCGAGAAAGACTAGATGGAAAAGTGAGCGGCGGGAAGTTATTGTGAGGCAAACAGATAGAGACCACCATTCGTGTTGATACCTCCAATAGAGACTGACTTCGATTGCCTCTGGATGTGTTGTTGGATGAGGACAGCGTGGTGTTCTCTGGGTCCTCGGATACCCCCAGTCTTTACCTTGTGAGGTATGCGGGCGAGGGTCGAACAGCCTGTGAGAGTGGTTCTTTGGACTCTGAGAGCGGGGAGACAAGAAAGTGTAGGCTTTGAAGATGCCGGTGGTCCTTGTTACTCGTTACTGGGTAGGCCGATGACAAATGATAGACATTCTTGCTGGGATCTGCGAGTCGACTCGTTGAGTGCCCATCGGGTTCCCACATCAGAGCCGTCGACAATATTGAAGCACCTCTGTAGGCGGTCGTAAGACCTCAGCCGACGTGATTCGAGACTGTATTTACCTGTAGGGATTTGCTAGACTAATACGGGTGTGTAAACGAGTACAAATGGTAAAAACTAGATTGCACTTACCCCCACTCATTGTGGTGCGAGACCGGAGAAAGCGTGGTAAACGAGTGTCGTAAGAAGATTAGCGAATGTCCAAGCATAGTGGGCGGGCCGATCTCCGACAGACTATTGAACCTAACAAACTTACCCTAGGGACCTGAATCACAATGACCATCTTTATGTAGTGCAATCACTATCCTTCGAGTCGATTCAGCCTCGTTATCCCAGAAACTAAGTGTGAATCGTTGGTCTGCCCTACTCGGCAGTCGATGTTGAACGTTAAACGTCAATTATTCACAAACGGGGTCAGTGGGGCCTTTTCAACTTGGCGCAGATCCTGAGAGATAGGACGCGTCATATCGATTGTGTGTACGCCATGCCAGGATGCCTCAGCATTCGCACTGTTGTCATGCATCAGGCTAGGACTCCGAAAGAGCAGGTGTGTATGTGCAGCCTCATGAGGTGCTAGATACGGCTCTGCCTACGGGCTGGATAACGCACCACACCATCTCTGCTTTTCTCGACTGAAGAACAAGTGGTACGCTGGCGAATGGATGCTAATGTGGCGGGGCCATGGATGCGGCATGCACTATAAGATCTGCCGTGGTCAGTTTGTTGCTTCTCCATTTATCTTGCCCCCTCCGATTCGGTGGCCCTGACAGGGCAGCTGAGAACGTTTAAAAATTGATCGTCGTCGGTCTCCTCTACCCGATGTATCGGAGTGGCGTAACTGACCCTTTTTGTTTTGAACCCGCCTACCCTTCGCCGAACATTACATGCGAGGCAAAGGATTGTGCCAGAAACGATTGTGTAATAATGGAGATGCCCATATACTACCCGAGTGGGGAAAAACACACCGGAACAACACGAAAAATGAACTACGAGTGGTGGTGACAGTTGAGTCTGTTGGACGGGATACCCGTACCCAGTTGCGGGGTCCTGAGGCTGGGGAAGAATTCCGTAGCAGGCAGATGGTCCGAACCCAGATTCCCGAACTAAAAATAATACGCCGTCCAGCGGAACCACACCTCTCTCGCAAAGACGCCATGGACCATTGGATGAACAACGTATCGCACCGTCGGCTTGGAAATGATACGATTAAAAAATATGCATATTCAAGACGATTTCGATGAATAAGGGGGCGGAATCCCGAAGGATCCATCTTGGAACTCCTGTACGGCACGGCCATCATATATGCGTATGATTTCCACCCTTGGTTCATGGGATGGTTGACCGCGTGCTACAACTCCAAACGTGTCAGCTGATCGGAAATAAAACCAACCAGGCCATACGTAACTCACCCGGGCCATTACTAGTGGTAGCACGCGCACCATAATCCGGATATCTGCCAGATGGAGCAGACTGGTGATCGGCCAGAGCAGGTCCTTGAGATCCCTGAGGCCTGCGAGACGCATGCCCTCCCCAAGGCAAGCTCGTTGCATGCGATGCATCCTGTGCGACACGATTGGGTCACCTCGGCCTTGTAGCATCGCTTGTGCACTGGGCACAGTAGGTAAGGGGGAAAACGCACGCTGAATTCATTCGCACTACTGATGACGCTGGCAAGCCATACCATGACCAATATTATGACGATGACGGAGAAGAGCCCGGTGGGTCGGGGTACAGGAAAGTCTGAAGAGGGCGGGGGAAATCCGGCCAACGACTCGGATGGATCGTGGTGGACGGGCGACATTGAGTTGAGGTTGTGAGGTATACAGTGTCAGCGCTACATTTATGTAAAGGTCGCGGCGCCACTAGTACTAGCAGGAGTTGCCACCGTCTGGCAATGGGACTGGGCTGTACGATATAGTAAATATGGACGGCCGGTGCTCAAAGCTTGTCAGAAGATCCTGTCATGCATGGCTGGGTTCCACCAACAATCTGGCCGGAAATTCTCACGAGACCTGTGCGGTGAGACTCACGCCGCGCGTCATCTTTACGCCTTCTTCTTACACCACATCCTCCACCGTTCCCAGTACCATCCCCATTGATTGCATTTACAGCAAGGGTATCAGCTAATTTGAATGTATTTATCGACTGACGCTAAATCAGCCGCAATTCCATAATGGTCAAGCTCAAGGTCCCGAACTAAAAGTAATACGGTATGAATCGAGCAGAAGAGAAAAAAAAAAGTTCAAGGTCGTGAGGACGGTATCGAAGAATAAGGTGGCGGCGCTTCCAAGGGTTCATTTTCGGACACCGATGCTATAAGACCACCACCTTCGTGGACGACGACCCTCGGCCCATCAGACGGCGGATCTTGCGCCACGCAAAAAAAATATCAACCATTTGGATATAACAAACCAATTAGACCATCGCTCACCCAGGGCGTTGCTTGCGGCAGCGCCTCTACCAGACGCAGTCGGTCGTTGAGCAGCCAAAACCTCTGCGATGACCGGTCCTTGAGATCCCTGAGGCGCACGCACTACCCGATGCGGGCTCATTACGCGAGATGCGTTCTGTTCGGCGCGGTTGGGTCACCATGCCAAAGGCTCGTGCACCGGGCACACGAATGAAACGAGAAAAAACCTACGTTAGCTCTCATTGCACACCGTGCGATGATTACGACAACCGATATCATGGCGAAGACGGAGATGAGCACCGCGATGGTCGTTGTTGCGGCGCTACTAGATGGAACCGTATATTGGCGCACATCCCAAGCGTGCATGGGCCGGTAAGTGTTGGAGGATCCGGTCAGCGTTGGATCATGACGGATGGGTGACATCGGGATGAACTTGAGAGGTAGGTGTCGTCAACCTGATGTGCTGTATTTAAGAAACGGCGTCGCGCACCGTCCAGTGGATCGGGCTGTGCAATGCAGTACGTGTTGTAGTCGGCTGAGGGATTCGCATGTCACAACTAAGTGGCGTGCGGGTAGGGCACTGCACGGGATCTAGGACCGAATCAGAAGGGCGCATTGTAGGTGAATGGCGGTGCTGTCATACAACCCACGCGTTACAAATCAAGCATGCCACGAAAAATGTGCATTACAAATACAGAAACAGCCTGTGGTTTACTGGGATACGCTCCCACAGCTGAACCACGACTTTGTTGATACAAACTTGGAACTATGGTGCCCATATAAGATGCTTAGCCTGATTTGGGGAGGTACTGGACACCGTCGGATGGACAAGAGTCGGAGGAGTCCGGGGAATCTGCGTCATATGATCAGCACCGGTTTCTAGAACAGGAATGGGCCACTTTGAGTAATCACGCGTACCGATGGGAACAAATACACCATCTATGGCCGATCCCTTCAGGTTAAAGTACCAGCTGATGCTACTCAGGCCATCGTCCGAACAGCTGACATCAGGGGTGTACTGCATCAAGCAAGAAACCGTCAGCGAACGACATTCAAATACACTCGAAAAGGATTGGACGTACTCCTCCGGAACCCGTCTCAAGGGCACTAAGGATATCCGAAAAACTGTACGTCTGAGACGTGGAGGGCGTAATACCAGCGTTCGCGAGCCAGGTGTACGTGGGAAGCGTCTGGAACAGGCCGACGGTCGTCTCGCAATAGGCTACGGCCTTGACAAAATTTGGATAAACAGCGGTGATACAGTATCAGTAAACCTACCTCTGCACCTTCTGGGCTGCCGGTCGGGAGGCAGGACGGTTGGAGGGTGCTATTTGGCAAAAGCAAAAAAAAAAGATCAAAAAAGGGCCTATATCATAGAGATGGCGCGGTCGATACCTGAAACACGTGCCATGCTTTTCCCATTCGTGCTAAAGTAGTACAATCACTATCAGCGGGGGGACATCCACGTGGTCGAGACGTCGGCGGAACGCACATCCCACAGCTCCCCGTTAGTTCCATCGTCATTCAACCAGTATTGACTCATGTAGTCCAAGGTAGAAGTAGCACCTTGCTCTAACAGAAGCTGGCGCGGGAGTCATGCTCACTTGTGCCTCTAAGTGCGTGAAAAGTTGCGCACCTGCGTGATGTTATAGTCGAGAGACGAATCACAATCGTTCAGGTATGTGCCGTCGCAGCTGTAGGGGTTAGAAGCTGGTGAGCGCGAGACAGACGTATCGCTGACGAACGCACTCGTTGTTCCATAGACCTGCAACGATGTCAGATCCGATACATCATACGGTACTGAACGGAAGGGTCACTTGCCGTGAATGGTCCAGCTATCTGCAGGGCTACCAGGGACGTCTGTGTCCCAGAACTTCGGGAAGCAGTCAGTCGACAAGAAGGTAGCACTTGCATGATAAGCGTAATCACCTGAGCTTGCACGATCTGGCCCTGCAAGCAGTTGGGAAACGTCAAGGATATACACGTTCAAACGCGGGGGAACGACATACGCCTGGATATTCAGTACAGCACGTATTGGACGGTTCCGTCGAGCTCTGACAAGAGGCTGGACCAGAGGTAGAACAATCGGTAGTTATGTCATTCAAAAGGCGGGGGATGACTGTCGCGCGCGACAGTGCAAACAGTTGAGCGAGCAGAACGAAGGACAACATCTTCTTGAGCAGGATACAGAACACTAACTCGACCTAGGTTTTTATACCAGTGGGCCAGCACTGGTTGGTTATCTTTGGACTCGCTTCGCGTTCGTTATGCTTGTTGTGCATGTGGTGAGCTGGAAGCCGGTGCCTGCCTAGCTCTCTCCGAGAAGGTCCCCCGTATGCTCTGGTATGCGTTTTACCCCATCAGGGATAGTTCGACAAAGTCTAAAATAGCTTCGTCAGTTTTCTTGGTGGATTACTTCGATGTTGTTTTCCACTGGGGCGGCAACGAGAGTGGAGCACTTGCAACATTAGCGTGAACAGTGCATACAATGTCATATGGAACCAAGTCCCATGATATAGTGGCTGTTGCCACAAAGACAAGCTAATGGGGCTAGAAGTGATGTACCCACGTGGATCGAAGCCAGGGTAAAAGTAGGTTGTCCAGAAGGTAAAAAGAATGTACCCACGCCTTGAATAACGAGTTCGACAGAAGTTCTGAATGATCCTACCGTGCTCACCTGTTATACTGAGCTCTCACGGCCGCCTTATTTTTTCATGAATATCAGTCAGATGGCAATGAATAAAGGGGTTCTAAATCTCCCCTCAAATAGACGGAGCCAAACTTGATGTGTCCATCGTGTCCGATGTGATCGCCAAATATTTTTGCTTTCTGCTAATTATGCACTGACACAGGAATAACACCACTCAGCCTAAAGTCCCTGCTACTCGCGCCGATTGAAAATGTGATGGTTCCATTCGGCTTTGCCCATCCTTGGCGTAGGACATCCCAGATGGACAAGTCGTACCGCGAAAGTGTAATCGATGCGCGACCCGTCTGACCCGGGTCGAGATCGAGATGGGTGAATCCCTTCAAGACAGATGGAGGCTCGTGCGCTGATACGGGATGATGGAGGTATAGCTGTGGAACCTATGAAGGAAGACATAGATCATCATTTGACGACGAAATCTGGGAGAAGCGAATGGGTGTCGACTGACCTCGCCCCCAAAGGAAGAGCCTGTGTTCGTTACGTCAAAAGTCACCCTGACCGCAGGCATGTGAAGCCTAAAGGGAGGCTATATCAACACGGATGTCCTCTACAAGTATGCCAAGAAAAAAAAAAAAACTCGCCAGAAAGCCGTGGTTGAGCCCTCAGAAATGGGAGAGGCGCCTCCTCGGGTCCAGTTTTCCACGAGTTCCGTCTCTGGAGTCGTAGAGGTAATTGGAGTGACTACAAGGTTCGAGTACTCGAAGGTTGTGTAGCTCAAACCGAAACCAAATTCGTAGCGCGGGGTGATGTTTTTCTAATAACCATATGAGCAACGCCACTATCCAGCCTGTACGACTTACAGCGTCAAACCAACGGTAATCGATGGCGAGCCTATAAATATCTTTAAGCATATGGAAGTCATGAAGATGAGTTAAAGACCATACCCCTCGCTATAATCCACCTGCAAGATTTCGGTACCCCCACCCACAAAGGAGATATGAGCGGGATAGTCGCTTTCCTTTTTCGCGATCGTGTATGGCAAGCGTCCACTAGGATTCCAGTCCCCATATAAAACGTCCGCGATCGCAGTACCGGTTTCACTGCCACCAAGACCTGCCCAGACGACCTGGAAGAGTGAGTCAGAAAGCTTGTAAAGCGTACTAGCCCTGACCACGAACAGCAGTTACGTTTGGGTGCTCGACCCAAGGTTCCAGAATAAGAGGACCAACGCTGTTTATAACAACGATGGTGTTGTTATTTTGGGCAGCCACGGAGAGGATGAGTTTATCTCCTTCATGCCAGGCAGTGAGATTCAGCCTGTCACCTGGATTGCCTTCTACCGGCCCGGCGTATCCCTGCATCAATTCTCAGCCCCAGTTTAGCAGACTATATTCCACTGTACCTCTCCAGAGTCAGAATTTACAAAGACAATGGCGACCTCCTGGTCAATGACTGCGCTTGCCGCCTTGCCAAGGTCCCAATTGTCAAAATCCCACGAGAGAATGGTTTGATCAACTCTGGCACGAGCTTGAATCGCTTCATATGGCTGAATGAAAGTATAGAGAAGTCCCGTCAGATATCCATTCAACCTAAAACCCAACGTTTAACTGACTGACCGATATAAGATATTGCAACGTTGTCGTCCTTTGTTGGAATGAAATTAGCGCGCATAGGGCCAAATATACGCGGGAGTCATACCCAGATCCCCAACCCATAGAGAGGACTCCGGTTGGATCACCAGCCAGGTACGGGTACTCATTTGGTCCAGATCGAGGAGGTGCGGCGTCGCTTCCGACCAAGACTACGGTTTTAGGTTTCCTCAAAGGTAGTGCACCCTCGTTTTTAAGCAAGACAATACCGCCAGCTGCAACTTCCCGAACAACCTTAGCATGGTCGCTCTCGGCATTCACCTTCCGATTGACAGGGTCATTCATATTCCAGACATCGATGGTCGTTTGTGGGTAGTCCTGGTCTTGGTGCAAGTAGTACCATGCGGCGACGATACGTGTGGTCATGTCGTCGAGTCGACCTAGCGAGACTGTATCATTCATAACGTACGTAGTTAAGTTTCTGCCGAAGTAGGAACTGCCTGATTCCGGATAGATGTCTCCAGGCATAGTCATCTGTGTAACCGACGTCATTAACAACCCTCCGGGAAGACAAAGGTACACAAACGTCGAGACCCTGAACAACTGAGAGTGTGGTCATGGTTGCATACCAATCTGACATAACAACTTCGAATATCGTATAAGGAGATGGACTGGGATCTTCAAAGAAAATTTGCTTACAGCCCCGGAAACCGAACTCCCTCTTCAGCATGTCGTTCAAGGTCTTGTTATTATTGCAGGCATAGGTGTCATTTATGAGATCTCGAAAAAGTTAGGACGAACGCGACACGATCCTTGGGTAAACATTGCTAACTGTAGCTACACATGACTGCGGAAACGCCAGCCATTACAGCACGCATAAACGGATGGGCGTAAATTTCATGTTGAGTTCGATCATCAACATTAGACGACGATTGCACGCGCATCCATTCTTGTTCGCTGCCATCGATGGAGGATGAAACGATCAGGGAGCGCAGCAAACAACGAACTCAACTTGTTAATGAAGTGTTTTGCAGTTGCCTGGACACCACCAGCTTGCAGACCAAGAACGGTTTCATAAGTGGCTTCCCCGGCAAGGAATGGGTCAGCTCCGAAACCTTCCCAATTACGCCCACCCTGAGGAACACGACCCATGTTCATCATTGGGCCGAGTGCGAGATTAACTCCTTTTGCCTTGAATTCCTGACCCATAGCGAATCCCCGGGCGCGAATCAAGGCGCGGTTCCACCTATAGTAGGAAACGCTATGTCCGTGTAGCGAACAGTGACGAAAGTCACTCACGTCGATGCTGCGGTCAAACCGGCAGGGAATGAGCTGACGAGATCAGTGGACCGAACACCAAGGGGCGAGTCCTGATCCGGAATTACAAGTATTCAAGGAAGGACATAAGGTGAAATTGCATGAGCTTACTTGAAGACACAAACCAGGAAAATCAGCGACTGGAAGAATATTTCCCACACACGGACCATTCCCCAAGCCAACACCAGTAGTAATGTTAACCTTCTGCTCGATCGTATAGCTAGAAACCTGCACATAGTTCAAACGTGATTAAAACTAAATGAAACCCGACACAAACCAACGTTTTGGCCTTGGAATACGCAATAGACCATGCAGGTGCGAAATCCGGGACTATAACTGGGTCTGGGCTAACGGGAGGTGGGCATAATGGGTCAACTTCAGGGAAAAGAGGCATATCTGTAGGGAGAGCAGCGGGCGTAGAGAAGTCGTACGCGAGGACATGGGTCACGAAGAGAGTAAGCAGAAGCGTGAGGGACTTTCCTGCCATCCGGGTACGAGCAGCCTGGTCGCTGTGACGGATCAATTCGGCGCATTTGAAGGCTTGGGACTTCTTGACGACTGGAGGATAACGCGACGAAACAGGTCTGCGTCATCTGCTGGCATCACGTCTGGAATAAAGGTATACCGAGAGTAAGTAAGAAACTCCGGTTTCAAGAAGTGCATCATGAATTTCGGAGATGCAAAATATTGGTTCCCCCAATGTGGGCTCATCTGCAGCTTCGTGCGCTTCGGTGTAACTAAAAGTCGCCTATAGCATCTGCGGCGGATATCCAAGACATCGAGAAGAAGGGTTCGCGGAACTTCCCGAGTCCTGACTCGCGGCTACTAGTGACTCCGCCTTACATAAGCAATAGCTTCAAATCATACCCTCAGTCGCGGTACTCCCGCATCTGCGACATGCCCTCACAGGTGCGTGCAGTCACGGCGTCGCAGTCACATCCACTCTCACCGCCCCCCTCCACCTACTCAATCAAAACTACGGCATGTCGCGGCCGCGGCCGCGCGGTTGTTGTCGTTCTGACCGCGTTTTACCGGCGAGTGCATCCCGGTTGACTCGGAGGACGGTCCGCAGCGGCGCCTTTTATTTCGCTGCTGCAAGTCTACTTGGCACATTATGGCGCGCTCAATGCTTCTATGACGACGCCGGTCAGGGTACTCTATCTCCAGTCCGGATCTTCAAGGCAGAACTCTACCTGGCACGAACCTCGAGGAGTACACCCCGGATGGCACGCAGGGAAAATTTTAGCACGAAACACAAACGGCCGTCAGAGTCCGCAGTCTGGCTTTTCCGCAGTAGCCTAGGTATTACATCAATCCGGCTTCCAGTTGGAGTTGCCGGAGGGAGCCCGGTGTTTTGTTTTTGGTGGGTGGGGAAGAATTTACCAATGTAAAGGAAGATGTTGCGACTCGGAGACTTGGACGCACGGTCTATTTGCGCGGCAGTGGGATTTTTGCCACGGGTCCCTCCAAAGTGAAATGTGAAAAAGGATCCTCTAGTGGGCCCCATGGCTTCCGATCCGCTTGTTCCGGTCATATCCCACCCTTTGTTGATCAACTCCTTCCATTATATTACAAGCAACAAGAAGTCCTGCGACGTCATGTCAGTGACGTTTTGTCTCAGTTATGACGTCGGTAATTATCGTAGTATCCAGAACCCTCATGTGAGCTGAAGTCGGTTGCAAAACTAGTGATGCACAGTCATGTGCTGTTTTCTGCAGTGTTCTTCACCCTTGATTACAATGGCAAAGTATGTCAAATCTTGTGATTTCGCACTTGAACTTGAGATTTTTCATGACGAACGGTACGCTTCGTCTGTTTGTCGCAGCCCACCAAATAATGACCAAGATTGTTGGTTGCGAGGCTCCTTCATCAAGGTAAAATGTTCCGTCCGATCATGTCCTTATGCAACCCAAGTTTGATATTATCGGAGGATAGCCTCCCGCCAACTTGATTCACAACCGGCGCTGGGTTACAAATGCGTTTCTTGCGCGTGTTGCGCCTCAGCTTCTCGTTCTTTTTGCCTCGACAACGGACACGATGACTTCTACTCATCAATCGCTTGCCGCAACAGGCGATTGCGTTACAACCTGTATACTCCTCGTTCATGATCCTGGTCGTTTCTCGTCTCACTTTGTATCCTAGTTCTGGGCCTCGCAACCTTCGGATATGACTACAGTACGTACACGTTCTCGTGCTCATTTAAATTTCACTGTTTGCTACACCCGACCTCAGCCATCACATTCCTAAAGGAGGTATGCCGCCTGTATTCGATACTGATGGGTGAGGAATTCATCCGATTGACGTTTTTTTTTTACAGATTGAATACATTTGGGTCTGTAACTTTTTTTTTTCAGAATGATTTCATATTCTGACTGTTGCAGAACTAACCGTGAATATGGATGTCTACGCGATTCGTTCTTGTGCGGATACTGGCCATATTGATTATGTCTTATCATTGCTGATGATTGTGAACCAACAGGCTCGCTATTTCGGGCACTCTCACCGCGTATGCCTATCCCTACTACTTGAAGACCTATTAACTGATACACGGTGTTCTAGGGTTAATGCCCTCCGTATGTCCAAGTTCTCTGGTTTCAAATTCATTGCACCAACCCAACTCGCCCATGTGAGATATCACGAATAAAAGGTTTGCAGGCTCAGGAAGAAAATGTGCATAGAAGCATAGGCAAAAGAAGTATGTGATGGGGATCAAGAGAGGTAGACTTACGCAAGAACATGATGGATTATCCTTGCACCTGTTCATGTGATGGTCGTTCACGCAGTTTCAAATGCTATCCACGATCCTTAGATACAGCACGCATGGCATTCCCCTGATCTCCATGGAAATCCCGAGACGGACGATGATGTCCTCCCTGTCATCAACTATACAGGACAAGCAGATCACGTCACAAATTCCAGTGGGTGGTTTTCTTTCTTTCTTCTTTCAATGACCACTACGACAAGCCTGACATGCACACGACTACCGTTCGTCTGGTACGCGGTGTGATTGGTAATACAGGAATATTGTAGACCCAGCAGGGCTTGCCTCTCGGGTGTCCATCACCGAACATCCAGCGTCCGCAGGTCCATCTCATCGAGATGAACCCCGTCGCACACGCGTACGACGATCGCGTGCTCCGTTGCCACCCTCCGATACTGCTCGCGCCCCAGACTCTGCAGCAGCAGCGCCCCGAGCGGTTGACTCAAGCGGACGACCAGCTTCGACGCGTTCAACACCATGTCGGTCCGTTCCGGGCCGTCCGGACTCGGAGAGACGGAGGCACTGCTGCTCGTGGTGCCTGCGTCCGAATCCGTCGATTCCGTGTCTTCGCGCTCGGGCTCTGATTCAGGCTCAGAGTCAGTATCGGAAGAGGACGCCTCGCCTTCCATGCTCGGAAGATGGGGATGGCGAGCTGGCGCCACGTCGAGCAGTTCCTGTATCCACGGACACACGAGAACGAGCTCGTCTGGCTGCTGGCCTCCGAGTG
>JBBPMV010000480.1:0-15407 GCA_038090495.1 Heimioporus retisporus | reverse complement strand
TTGGTCAACCAGGGATCGGTAACGTTCCTGGGCAACATCCTCTGGAATGCGAACTAACCATAATACCACTAGGTAAAACCTACTTCCTCTTCTATGCGCTCGTTCGCTTTCTTGGTCTTGAAGAAGCAGTTGTGATACAACCTCTGAGTGGGCTCAATTACTACATCTTTTTCAGTAAAGATGGTGTCACAGCCCATCACATGCAGAATGGGGTAGCACTGCTCATGTACCCAGGTAGGATATGGGGACTTTGTGACACCAATGATCAGATCTCTCGCCCTCCTGGTCGATTCACCTCCACCCCAAAAATTCGCATCCTCCTGACCACCTCTCCACGTGCCAAGCACTGGCAGGATTTCAGAAAATATCACCTGGCAGAGCCCTTCGTCATGGATATATGGTCTCTAGAAGAAGTCAGGAAACTTGCGTAAGTGGGATTTTCACTTTCTTCGTTCTAACGAGATTTCTGATGCACTATGTAGCACACTGTTACAGCTGAACGTCACTTACATGATCACCCTTGCAGAGAAGTGGGGTGGTACACCTGGGAGATGGATCCACTGCAAATCACCTTCAAACGAGTTAGCGGTCGAAACAACATTCCGCCATCGCCTCAATGCCGCTGTTGAAAACTGCAAAGCCATTGTGAATGGGGCAGGGTCGTTTGACTTTCCACCTGGGGCACCATCTCGATTCTATTTCATCCGCCCCAAAAAGGATGCTGGGACAGGGGACTTGATCCGTTATGACTGTGATGTTTGGATTCCAACACGCACCATCTGCAACTATCTCTCTGAGGGGCTTCTTTTGAACGACCATCAAGTAAAAGCAGGATTTTACAATGCCCTCAGTCTTCACCCATCGCTCCGTGCATCCACTGGCCAAATTTTCGAAAGCTTGTTCCACGACTCCATACTCCGATCCAAGCAACTTGTGATCTGCGAGTGTTCCTCTAACGGGATGAAGTCTACCACATTAGAACTTCCAAGCCTCCCTGAATTGATTCCCAGCACTTTGGATGCACCATTGACTCGGACCCCACCCTACTATTGGCGCCCCGCTAGCCCCAATTTCTGTGGCATTGACGGTGCCCTTGTGCTCGAGAAACATATTTATGCATTCCAATGCACTATCTCTCACAGTCACCGCTCTCCGATTGACGGCTTGAAAGCACTGCGAAAACACTTGGGCGAGAAGGAGAGGCACTTGCCATTGGCAGTAGTCTTTGTCGGCGAAACGGAAGGACAGATTGAGCATGTCGCAGAGGAGTACATTGATATCAAACTCGGAGACGACCATATTCCTGTCGGATGGATGGCTGTAGCCGCAAGCACAGCTGGAATCACACTCAATGTACGCAGAATGCTCACTTGGCTGTCGAGCGCTCACTGAATTGTGTCTGATAGTTGCTACGGGTGTAAGGCAAGCCAATGGAAGTGGCGTTCGCCTTGTATTTGTATTTCTGAGTTGCAGGGTTGCACATCCGTCTTTTTGTGGCTTTTGATGTACTAGTATCAAAGTGACGAGTTACTATTGGTATGTTGTCCATTGTTCTCAACCGGCATTCTCTGGACTTGGATATATGCATCAAGCTCGCTGCCATGACATTAGTAGGCACTAGCAGAGCTTGCATGCTTGCATATCTCACACACAGTATGCATACATACGTTACGACGCAGTGGTATGATCACACAAAATATTCCTAGCACTCAATCCTCGACAACCAGTCAGAAGCTTCCCCACCTTGGCTGACTCGACCGCGCGTCTTCATCAGAATACATCTTCCAAACTAGTTCAACTTTGGCATCTGACTTAGAATGGCCGTTCTGAGCTCCTTGAATCGTAGATGGTGGAGGTAGTCTTTGTGGAAACACGCCAAATCCAGACGGTACAAATATAATCATCATCTCACCGGTCTATGGTCCCAAATGAGCGCCGAAAAACAGCCTATCAATACGGTCTCACCTCAAGTCCGACCGCTCTATCGAAGGCGTCTCCCATCGAGATGCCGGTGGACATATCTCGCCAAATGTTCGCAACAAGTAGGGGAAGAGAATTGATGCAAAATGGCGACGGTACGAATGTTGAGAAGGACGGCGGTTCTGGAAATGGATGCTCAGAAACGGGAACCATGTATGCTCTGTGCGTATGATCAGATACATCGCCAAGCGGGGTGGTTCACGTGCGAGCGTCAACAAGCGTTTGGTGAATCTGGACAGGAGCTTGTGGGGGAAGACACTGAAAAGTGGTTGATGGAGCTGTACGTATGAATGCGTGCGGGCTCACCTCGTGGGCTTCGTCGACGACGAGCATCTTCCCGGTGCCAACGGCCGTCCTGATGCACAAGCCGGTGATCATCTCGAACGGTCGACATGCAGAAGCAGGATCGATGAAAGGATCGGAAAGAGCGATGACGTTGGGCATGCAGGCCACGAATCGATCAATTTGGGCCGTGAAGCGGAGACGGTTGTGAGTAATGCCATCCCTTGTCGCAAGCCGGTCGGTTGAGCAGGGGCAAACGTCTCCTTGAGCTCTGGTCGTTTCACACACTCGTTGTAACCAAAATCTTTGCCAGAATACGCTTTTCTTCAGAGTGGAGCAAAAGACAACTTGAAGCACTTGCGAGGATGCCTTGGAAGCGTAGCGGCGCGGATTCGGATGAACCAACAGCCATCATCATCGACGGGGACGCTTGTGCATCTAGTTCGTTCTCTTTGAGTAATGGCAGAGGTTCGACCATAACAGCCGCGTTGAGAGGCAAATCGTCGATAGACGGCTAGTAAAAGTCGTCACTGTTTATCGGGCAGCACCTGTCGCCAGGACATAAACAATTGGCCCACGAGAGGAGCGCAGGTGTCATCATCCTCCGTCTCTACCTCACGATCTCTGTCTGCTCCCGTCTCAGGTACACCTTCTCCACCTCGCATCCGGCATCCTCACAACCCCCGGTCTGCAGGGAAATCTCCGAGACTCGATTTCCTTCGTCCTCAGCGGCCCTATCGAAATGGACAAGTTCCGGCTCCGTCTCCAACACTAGGGCCACTCCCGCGGCCGCTAGAAGCGCAAAATCAAGCGTAGCAAGTTCCATATCCTCATCAACACCAATCTTGTTGGTCTTTCCCAGCTTCATGGAGTCGATTTCGAGTTGTACCAAAAGGACATTCTTCCCGCTGTACTCAATCAGGTGGTCAACTGCAAGCCCCATCGCACGAGAGTACCCCATGGAGGTCATCATTCAGGCACATTTTCCCCTCTCCCTTTCTCCTCCCTACGCATCCTCCCCACATGTCCTTTCTGACGAAGTTCGTCTATATTCCCCCGGCCCGTTGTTGTCTGCCACCGCACAGCTGCACCGCAAGATCAACATCAAACTGATCGCCATCGCCCTCATTGACAGAGTCGCCGCATATACTGCCTATGGAGCCGAGAGCGATGACCGGAGGAGACAAAGAAGTAAGAAGAGGCTGCCGCAAAGCGACTTGCCGAAAAGGCCCGCCTCGCGAGGAAGGGGGCTAATCACGGTCACCACCAATCTGACATCGACAAACCCGACGGCGAGGATGTCTGGGGTGGCTTGGTCAGCGAGCCTGAAAGACTGCCTCCGAAACCCTGTCGGAAGACCCAAAGGGCCAGGAGAAAGGAAAAGAGGCCGACCCAGTGAAAACGTTTCGTAACGTACCACAGGGCGCCCGGTTGCGTGAAGTGATTTAGAGACAGGTCGTCGAACTCATCAAGCCGTGTGCCGTGCCGGCAGAGATACCCCCTCTCACGCATCACCACGGGCTCGGTCAGGCCTGTTGGTATAAGACCTCACCGCCCTCCCGGTCTCGCTCACGAACCTCTCCCTTAATTACTATCCTGACGGACTCGAATAGATCGACCAGATTTTGGGATTCGCGCACAGCAAAGTCAATGAGTATGTTGACAGGTCTGTATCTCTTCACCCACAGACGTGACACTGATACATGATTCTGGCCCTGATTTACATGCACCCCAGATCATTACTGACCTTGCAGCGCTGCTCGTGGCCCCGATCAACTCGTATTAATCCGTTCTCACCTTGCCTGGCATTCCCCGCTACGTTCCTATTCTCTCTTACAACTCTTTTTGACGCGGCGCTTCATCGCACAGCGTCGTCTTGACCGTGCCCAGGAGCGACACCGTCATCGAGGCGCCCGGTGAGATGGAAGGGGTCTTGCATCTCTGTACATGCTTTTCAAAGAACAGTTCGATTCGCCCTGATCGGGAGTCAAAGATATTGGGGAAGTGCAACGAGTAGGATAGAGGCCATACTCCGGGGTGGAGAAGGAGAATCTGGCATATGAACTGGGATGGCTGGTGCGGATGACCCACTTATTTCGGGCCGAATCCTTGGGGGTGCAGTTCGAGGTAGGTCTCAGTGTCTTTCATGAGCGATGGCAACTGAGGATCTCAGTTGTTGCAATCTGCGCGCCGCCGTTTCGAATTGGGGGGCGAACGTTTGCGGTACATGTTTCCCGGCGTTGATCACGCCGAACATCAAGCTCTGTCGGCGGTTTGTAAGGACATGGCGACGCTCTCTGATGGTGTGTCTGATTGACGCGCGCGCAGGGAGACGACTGGCGGTCGAAAGTGACGACGATCCTGAAATTCGCGCGAGAATGCACCTCGATCCTCGCCACGCAGGTCGACTCACCCCCGCCCGCGCTCCGCATGTTCTTGCTCGTGACGCAGATCGCGTCCGAACGCGGGCGCGGGTTCGAGGACCTCGCATACGACTTTCCCGTGCAGGCGTTCTCGGTGTACAAGGACTCGATCTCGGAAAGCCGCGCGTGGTGAACACGCTGATCATGTCGACGCTGCAGGGCGCACGCGTGTTTGAGGCGGATGGGTACGACATGGTGCTCACGAAGGCGGCACTGCACAGGGCGCAGCTGCTGAAGAAGCCGCACCAGGCGATGGCGGTGCGCGCAGCGAGTCACTTGTGGTGGCAGGAAGCGACCGTCGTCGAGGAGGGCGAGCGCAAGAATGATGGCGGGGGCGAGGACGGGGGCGATGGTGAGGGCGAGGTCAAGACGGTCCGTCTCTTTTTTTTTTTTCTTTCTTTTGTCCCTGAATTCTTTTACGAAATGAGAGTGACTGACGTGGGCCACCTGAACGCACACAGTACCCACACCACGACAGCAAGCAGGTGCTGGAATACCTCCAAAAGTTGTCGTGGATCGCGTACTCGACGACGGAGGAGATCGTGACCATGCAGACCTAATAATTGCGACATGCTCGACAAGTACTTGTATTACTTTGGTCGTGGGCCGTCTGCAGTGCGTGTGTCTTTCTCTTCAGGAATGTATCCCATCCCGCAAGCTGACTTGCATGCACTCGCATTGGTCTTCTCCTGTTCGTCGCCCAAACTGCATCCGAATGTAATGCGGATTCTCGAAGACCCGATTCGGGAGAGGCTGTTGTAGTCGACGTGACTATCCCGACTGTACAGCAGGACGAGTGAGTAGTCAAACTGCAAACTTGAAGTGGGGTTTCATTTGTGATCAGAAGACGTGCTTGCGGATGAGCAATGCATGGCGGCGGTGACTTACTCGTGGGGTTTCGACAAGCCTGCAATGCAGGGACCCAGAACCGTGGGTATAAATCAAGGCGTGTTTGTAGCTTCTGTGTTACCGGACAGACATTAATGACGTTAAGTGACAAATACTAATTAAAGCTTCGGCCATCTCAACAATGTTCAGTCTCTTTGCTCGTGTATCGTTCCCAGCAATCAGCAGCCCTGCATGATGCAACTCTCGAGGTGACTCCCCACACTGCATAGTGGTAAAGTTATGACAGCATCGCTTCATAGCCTGCTGCGGTAGGGCAGCCTGGCAGAGCATGCCGTATCAACTGTATACCAGCCTCCCTACAAGACGGAGAGTTTTTCCTTCGCTTCATCGTCTTTCAGGACGTCTAGCATACTCCTTTCTACTACTGCATGTTTGCTATTCATGATATATACAGGAGTCCCCTGGCGACTCACGACTTTGGAAGCACTCTATGAAGATCCTCGCATTACTTGCGACGGCTTCTAGAATGCTAGAAAAGGAACAAGGTAATGACATGAAATCGCTTAGATTCGAAGGCTGATCGTGGGATGACTTCCGCCGTCTTTATCCTTTACCGGATTGCATGCTCGCTTATAGGTGTGATCCACAGGTTACAAGCATGCATCCTTCAAGCACCCCATTGTACATCGTTGCAGCCCAACCACCAATTCAATCTACATATCAGGTTCATGGTTTCCGATTTATCACTAGCCATCCGAGATATTCAGCTTAACAACTACGCAACATGTATGTTTGTCCCCCTCCTTGCTTCGTGTTCATTGACTTTCTCTGCACAGTGGTAGTCCTCACCGCTGTTGGATATGATTATAGTACGTGGAAGTGTCGCAATATGTGTGGTACACGCACCTATGCTGTGTATAACCACATCCCAGTTCTCTCATTCACATATGAAGTGTGTATTTAATTTCAATGCTACGACTCGGGCAACATACTCAAAGAGCAACTTCATATGTAGATTGAATACATTTGGGTAGGTCAATACCCTGGTCAAATTGAGCCTATATTCAATATTGCTACAGAGCCAACCCTGGACACGGGTCTCTTCGATATACATCCTTGTATGTGTGTTCGTACCCTCGCGAACATATATGTTTTATCGTGGTTGTTCCCCTAGGCTCGTTATATCGGAATTATTACATGTGTGTACGTTTATCCCTTTACAGTTTACTAATAGACATGATCTCATGATGAGACAACTAGCCTTCTTGCTGTCTGTACGTTAATCCCTGTGGTCATCCAAGTTTATGGACCTGACACAACTCGGCCAAAGTGGGAAGCTCCTTTTTCCCTGGTCCTGCGAAGGTAGAGTCCCATCTCATGTATATGTATCATACTCAACAATTTCATTGTGTAAACACAGGCGTGCGTATTCAACCTTAACTTGTGCTAACATTCCAAATTAATAACTGCCATAAACCAGCTGTGAGTGCAGTCATCCGATTCTCTTGATGCGAGTGTCCACCTAGCGCACATCTTGAAGGCAACATAGTCTATATTTCTGCCACTTGGGCAGAGTGGATCTTTTTTGGTGGTGCAGAAAGTGAGCATTCCTGTTCGCATTGGTCAGATACGGCTTACATTGTTGGGTACAGTGGCAATGATCCTCCGTGTGTGGGCATTGTACGGTCAATCAAGGAAAATTTTTAGTGTTCTCTTCGCGGTGTACGTTGTGGAGATCATTGCGTATTTCGTCGGATGTATTATGCTTTCCATTAGCAATCCAGGTGTGTGAACACGCATGCATATGTATTGTGCGGTCTATGAAATGTATGGTCCACAGCCACTACCGCTGAAGTTCTTGATTTTTCGTTCTGTATTCCCCTCAACCATGCCTACATCCCAAGCTTACTTGTGGACGGTGCCCAGGCCGCTCTGGGTGCACTGATGTGTATCCTCGCCATAGTCCATTTTATCAAAGAGTCGCTTCAAATGTACAAATTTGCGAAGACTTTTCAGTTGAGTTCTTACGTGAAGCTTCTCGTGAGAGAAGGCGTGATCTACTTCGTCGTGTACGTGCACATTCCTGTTTTCTGCTTCATGTATACTCTCAGATTTACCAGGATTGTGTAGAATCCTGGCATTTGCTCTCTTCAATGCGCTATTGGACACTGGGAAACTTGTGCTGCCCGGGAAGTGGGCAATCCTGATGGCTATAATGCAATTCATACCCTGCTTCACGCTGGTCCCGCGATTCATCTTGAACTTGCGGGAACATTATGCTCGCGACCTCAAGGGCAGACGCGGAAGCGAGATCGACACCGGGTTCGGGCTGTCGACCGGATCCAACCATGGGGGCGTCCTCAGCGGCATCCTGTTTGCGGATGATCCGCAAAACCAGCAACACGAAGAGCAGCAGGATGAGGGCGATGAAATCCAGACGGTGGCGAGGGATGGTGGAGGTGGCGAGTCTGGCGACGATGCATGAGGGGACTAGCTTGCGGCGTCTGGGCTGCAGGCGTGGAGTTGTGACGTGTTATTATGTAGACTACAGCAGTCCCTTCGATAAGCAGCGTTCTGGAGCCGTCATCGTCATATGGAAATCGCCTGTTGCTACCGAGGTTCAAACGTTCACTCCCACTAAAGTTGCTCATCTTCATCAGGTGCTTACTCGCGAGTTGCATAAAATTAATCATTCGCGCCTATTTCAAATCTTCTTTGCACGATAGCAGCGACTAACGGCCATCTCTGCAATTCTCGATGGTGCTAATTCACTCTATACCTCCGAGCTACTTTGATGTACCGTTCCCCTGACAGGGAAATGACAAAGGACGCGTAACGCGAGGATAAAGATAAGTGGCAGGAGTCGTTTTGACGACCCTAATGTTCCAATCGTTCATACCAGTAGCCTAGAAAAGGAGAAAAAGGGACTGAGTACTTTAACTGGGATGATCCCATGCAAGATACTGCAGGTACAATTGTGCCACTCGCAGTCACCATCGTAGATCCTTGAAGCTTGAAGACTCGATCCCGATCTGTGTTCTTGAGTGGTTCGTAGTAACTTAACGTGATAGTAACAAGATCACGTGGATTCGAGAAGGAAAACAGTGGTTACGTCAACTTCAAAGAGTACACTGGTCGACGAATTTTTAATCCTGGTTCAACGGCGCTTGCTATTATAGATGGTTTCACGACGTTCCGCTAATAATTTGTTATTCGCCATTACAGCTCTTTAGCTGACAATCCGTCGCCTCAAGCATGGCTGAGAATGATATTCATCGACACGCACAAACGGGGAAGCCATGCAGGGACCATGAGACGTGCCATTGAATCAAAGGCAAGTAAGCTTTCTTCCAGGTCGGATTGTGGTTTGCTTGCGATCTGAAGTGATTCAGTGGTTTTTGAAGGTGCCAGTCCTGTGTCATTCTGACATTGAGGGTCCCCTGCTGTCAATGCTCCGATCATCAGACCTTCAGGACCTGCTGATTTATCCAAGGGGTGGGTGTGGAGACAAGCGCCTTTAGCTGCGAGTGAGTTGTGGAATAAGCCGCTTCAGGAGATGACAACCAATGCAGCCGATCATCGCTGGCAATACGGTCCTCGTTACCCTTCCCACAAAGTTCTCTTTGGCAATGCCAAACTTGATTCCGAAGTCATGTGGCCTTATCTCCCCAAATGAGAAGACGGATCTACAAAGGCATGTTTTCTCGCCATCACTCAGTGCGTGGAATCAACTACTATAAAAATCACGCTAAAATAGGCTGACCAGCAACAATGGGACGGCTGGTGATGATGCCGTGGAAGTGACTCGCCTTTGGTTTACTCTTTGTTATTCCGGGGAACTTTCTGTCAACTGATACTTATGTTCACACAGGCTGAGGGCTTGTTGGTACCACTTCATTCATACCACAAAGTACCGCACCAGCAACCCTCTGGTAAATTCGGAATGGGTTCTTTTGCAGCCACCTGGTCTTTTCGCCAGATGATACTTTTGGTAGTACCAACTCAGTTGTAGATGAAGATATATTTAAGTGATAGTGCTCCTTTGATTGTATAGAGGTGAGCTTTCTCACCGAATTCCGATTTATCTGAGTTGATTGTTAAAAACAGGAACACGGATGATCATGCTGTTGCAACAATCATTTACTAAAATATCGTGTACGTGAATTCAGACAGTATAACTCCCAGCTGCAGATACTCTAGGCCGTTAGTTTCATGCAAAACCATTCCCCGTACAGTGGGTTTATTACAACTACTTGTCGCCGGATATGGTTTGCAGCAGGCATTATCCGAGTGATAGGTCTGCATGCAATTCTTGGGATACTAGATGATGGATTTCACATGCTGAGCGTTGACACGCTGCTGAAATTACCACCAGTGGTATGCGACTGTGATGCGCCTACTACCCACGGATCCCATCACATTCTTGATGTGAAGCAAATTGGGTAGCACTGCCAGTGATCATTGCTGTCGTTGCCAGCTCGGTTCGCTCTCAGTGTTGGGTTATGTTTGCGATCCTTCGCCATTTATCGTGCTAGCAGACATATCACCCTCTTCCACTATCAACTCGAGGCCATGGCGTCTGCTCTCCAGCTAGCAGTTCAAAGCATTCAGCTTACAAACTACACAGCTGGTGCGTTTACCCAACTTGAGGCGTTTATCGATTAACATTTTATACGGCTGTTCAAAGTTGTGATCCTTGCTGCTGTCTGCTATGATTATGGTAAGTACTTGGCTACCCTGACATACTGATCCAACCCCAACACCACTAGTCCTCACATTTTCGGACGAGGTGAGCCGTGCGTTCAAATAGAACTACATTTACTAATTGGGATGCTCATAGATTACATACATTTGGGTCAGTGGATGCTTCGCTTTAATTCATTATTCTCTGAGATCCTTGAAGCGCAAACCCTGGACACGAGTCTCTACAATATTCGTTCTTGTGTGTACTGCACCCTAATCTTTTCCACAGATATAAACTAACCATCGACGTTTAGGCTCGTTACTTCGGACTGTGTTCGTGTGTGTACGTCTGCGCCGTTTACGACAAATACGGGCTGATTATTGATCCGTTCACTAGACTTGGTGCCCTTTGTGTGTTCGATCCCCAAACTTTATAAACCTGAGCTAATCCATCATGTTCGAAGTTGGAAGTTCCTTCTTTCCAGTTCCTGCGAAGGTAATGTCTTATCTCACTGGTGATCTACCAATGCACCGAAAAAATTCAACAATGCCAAGATGTACGTGTTGATGTCTCGTTTGCATTGATACATTGCAACCAAGCATGGTCGAACAGTTGTAAGTTCTTTATCCAGCATTTTCGATGTCAACTGAATGAAGTTCGAAGGCAATATTGCCGTCATCCTTGATACATGGACGCAAATGATATTTTTTGCCGCAGCAGAATGTGTGTTTTCATCCATTTTAGCGAGCTAACTGACATTAACAACGAACGCAGTGGGAATGATCCTTCGTGTGTGGGCATTGTACAATCGATCGAAGTTCATTCTCGTGACTCTCCTTGCCGTATATGGAATTGAAGTAATTGCGTATCTGGTCGATGCTGTCTTCTTCACCATTCATAGTGTGGGTACGTGAAACATTGCTTCGTGTCATGCCTATCATATAATACGATATGACTTATCCTCTCGACCCACAGGGGCTGCTGTTCAAATTCAGAATTTCAGAGTCTGCGTGCAGCCCAGCATTTCTTTCGTCTTCTCCCTACTGTCAAACAGTGCACAGATCACGCTCGGTACACTGATGTGTCTCCTTATCATTATCCACTCTATCAGAGAGTCGATTCGAATGTACAATGCAACGAGAGACGTCCATCTAAACCGTTATGCATATCTTCTTGTAAGGGAGGGCATGGTCTACTTTCTCGTGTAGGTCCACCTTCCGCCCACCCCTCCATGTTCTTGTGCTTAAACTAACGGCGAACCGTCGGACAGCGTCCTGATATCCGCAGTATTTGACGTGATGTTTTCCACCGGAGACATTGCAACGTCAGGATGGCATGAAATCCTGACCGCCCTGACGCTTTATATCCCTCCTTACACGCTCGTCCCCCGGTTAATCCTGAGCTTGCGGGAATTGTATGCTCGCGACCTCCAAAGTGGACGGGGTGGTGAGATCGACACCGCATTTGGTTTTTCTGCTGTATCGGGCCATGGTGGTGCCGTGAGCACAATCATGTTTGCAGATACACCACAGAACGAGGGATCTGAGGAGGGTCTGCAGGACGAGGAGATCCAGGTGGAAGACAGGGCAAATGGAACTGGTGTGAATAGCGACGATGCTTGACAGGGATAGTGGCACAATTGGGTTGGTGGCTTCAATGCTGGCGAATCATGTTATTATGTAGGGCGCCGTACAACCACTTTTCCTCGTAGATAGCATTCGGTCAGCAAGACAAGTGGAATTTGAATAAAGTATTGTCAAAGGTGGAACGGGGTATACATAAGTACTTGCGGAGATTTTTGCATAGACTGCGGATGCGCACGAACGCTGCCACCTTGTGACGGGTGCTATGGGAAGTGGTAAGCAAGTTAAAGTAAGCGGCTCCGGCGGCACTTTTCATCCCCCCTCGTCCCTCCAGCTCTTACCATCCTTTTGTCATTCCCTTACGCAGAACATTTCAGATACGTAGTTTAGCCATGGACAGCGCGCCTATGCTGAGTTGATCCTTCGCGCGTCTCACTCCAAGGGCCCATGCCTACCTGGCCCCCTCGCAGCTCGCAAAATGCCCAGCACCGCTCGTTGCAGGAGAGTGCTTCGCCCTCCTGCCCAACTGGATCTCCCCATCCGTTCTCCCTCCTTTATCTTGTACTATGCATACCATGTACTCGTGGCTAACCCGCCGCGTTTCTTAGTAATGACCAGAGAAAACCTGTCGGGGGATCAGTCAGGACTTTTTATTCTGGTCAGGCACCTCAAGCAGCACCACTTCTTTTCGTTGTCGTGTTCTGGAAAACATGCTACACTGCTACTGCACATGCTAGCGGGGCGACGCGCGCCTTACGTTACCCTCACGTCACCGTAGCTATCAAGTTCAATCGGCGGTATTCTAGGAATCATGGACACCTGTGATGACGGACAGGCTGCTGCGCTCCTCTTGTCGCACATGCACACCCATCCCTGGACTGTTCTAGTCCATCTGACCCTGGTTTCATGTTCCTCGTGTGACTGTCAGACGGCTAGTGATTCAAAACGACACCAGCTAAATTCCGAGGGCAATTGGATATCCATCATGATCCCCGTAGTTTTTGCCGGCGCCAGTTCTCCATTTGTTCCTCGCTCCCTTGATTGATGCGGAAGTGGGTGCGCGTCGTACGACTTTCACGCAAAAGTGTTCTTTTGACATATCAGGATGATGCCAGGTATTTGCAATAGCGGTTGACCGCCAGGGCAGCGTTGCATGGAGCCAAGTCGACGAAATCGGCAGCAGGCCATGGCGGCGTGAGTGGCGGTCCGCAGCTGGTGGCGAGAGTGGCTAGTGCGGGTGAGATTTGATCCAGGAGTGAGAGGAGGCGAGATTACGAGTGATTGCGGGGTGAGGAAAACAGGGAGGAACTTAGCGGTAGTAGGGTGAAGCAAGCCGCCAAGTATTCTCCTCTTTTTTGCATGTGCCGGAATATTAGAAATTTTAATCTTCTTCATCAAGCCTTCGATGGCGGAGCATAACATTCATTATATCTGCTGTACGCGTGACTTGCTCAATTAAATTTCTGGGGTGAGGTGGTTGAAATCTGATCCTCACCTAACACGATCCGCTGGCCTCCTTCAAGCAGGTCGTCCTCTCATAATTGCTGCACACCAAACACTGCAGGCATTGCAACTGTTTTGGCATGTTGATCTGAACGCCGCGAAAACTCCGAGGGGTACGAGGTCACCGGTCATTGTGGTCCAGGCTGCTTGCATCGATCGCATCCAAGGGGATGATCGTTTCAACTGTCATCTGGAACACTGACATATTGGATGTTTCGCCACTGCCCCATAATCCCGAAAACGTGAATTTAGATGCGCACAAACACTTTTTGATGCTTCATTGATTGTCCAGCTGGACTTCGCCTCTTGTCGAACATTACATGAAAACGGATACATAATCACACAAGAACCACGACCGAGTCCAGGTACGCTCCCCGTCATAATCATCTGCAGCCGTCTGGAATTCAATCTGAAACATCCATTTCGTGGCAGTATATACCACATAATGTTCAACTTACCGCCTCGTGTACTTCAACATGTCATCCGTAAATTGAACCAGCGTACAATTCTTGTCGACACCCTTGCGGGTTAAGCAGACCGCTGGAATCCTGATCCGAAACCAATAATACCACAGGATGATAAATCTAACATTGGCATTCTCATGGAAACATGGCATGCGGTTACTCAGATTTTCGTCGAAATCTGGCTCTTCGTGAAACACTTGATGGCAATCATCCATGCTTGCCCTGGCTGGATTTTTAATGTGACTCGCATTCCGTAGCACCACAGGATGGCATCTGCTATGCTAATTCCTGGCTGGCGCAAGCACATATGTAAGTTTGCCCCTCTGGCCGACAGTTTCTAAGACACACTCCGTACTTCATCAGGCTTAAACACTTACATACGACCCTTTTCAGCCCCCGTATCAGACTCATGGAATCCTCTCTCGAACTAGTCGCCGAATCTATTCAACTGAACGATTACTCAACCAGTATGTATGCTCATATCGGCGTCATTTTGTTTGCCTCACAACACTTTTAGTTATAATTCTTGCTGCCGTTGTGTATGACTACAGTGAGTAAACTATGTGGTTTTCATGTTGGTCCAACTCAAACACTACCAGTTGTCACCCTCCCAGATGAGGTATGTTCGGTGCTCGGACTTGCATGCTAGCCATAACATCCCACTAATCAAGGACCATAGGTAGAGTATATTTGGGTCGGTAGAAATCCACTCCCCTCAATCAAAGTATAAACTCAATGTCCAATCCCATTGCAGAACAAACCCTGGAAGTTGAAATCTACAATATTTGTTCTTGTAAGTACATACCACCTATCCACTGGACGTGCACTCCATATCTATTTCTAGGTGCGTTATGTAGGCCTTTTTACATGCATGTATGTCCTGCGTATTGTTGCGTTCGAACAGTGATTCACGACCCGTTTGTCAGAACTCAAACGATTTGTATGTCCCAATTTGCAATTCGGAGTGTATGCACCTGATTGATCATTCTTGAAGGGGGAAGTTCCCTCTTCCCTGGTTCTATAAAGGTAATACGTTTATGCCATTACCAATGAGAAAAATGCGCTGAAAGAATGGACTCCTGCACAGGCGTAAGTGATTTTAGTCCTTCAACTTACACAAGTCAATGAAACGTCCCGACAATTAAACATCATTGAATAGCTGTAAGCTTGCTCACTCATTGTCGCACATGTTCATTTTGTTGAGGAAGACCATGAAGGCGAAGTGACACTCATATGTTCTATTTGGACTCAAATGATCTTTTTTGGGCTCGCAGAAAGTGAGATTTCACGTTTACTCTAACTAATATAACTCACATTGTTGAATGAAGTACCGATGATCCTTCGTTTATGGGCATTATATGATCGATCGGTGATGGTTCTTGGCATACTTCTGCCAGTATATGCCACCGAATTTATTGCCAATCTGGTTTATTGCGTTGTTTGGACTCGGACAGCTAGCAGTATAGGTGAGTGAAACGTCGCCGGATATAACGCACACTATCTAATTAATACTATTATGCGTGGTCGCGCCGATCGGATAGCGACAACCGTGCAATTGCTTGACTTCAGCTTTTGCGTGGAACACATCGTTCCCACTGCCCCGATTCTAGTTATGAACATTGCCCAACTCACTCTGGGT
>JBBPMV010000479.1:0-15419 GCA_038090495.1 Heimioporus retisporus | reverse complement strand
ACATACTGCATCTGTAATCTCTTCCGTGGGTAGAAAAGCGAAAGATAGATAGAGATTCCAGAGAAAACACCACCTAGATTTTTCAGGGATGTGGACAACAATGCTCTAGAAGCACAAACCTTGGGACCACCCGAGGAAAATTCGACACGCTAGCAATCCAGGAAAGCTGCTGATAAGCCCTAGCTCACAATAAGCAAATGTCTTGACCATGTGATGTCATGGTTGCCCACCTTGCGACACAGAAATAACGCCAGATAATAAGGCAATAGATGGAAGTATAATATGCGGTCCTACGCGCTGTGGTGTCGAAAGAATATAGAATTGTTTTCGTTTTAAATAGAGTTGCCATTTACCCTCAAGAGCAAGGTGGTTGGAAACCTAGCAACCAGGTACGCGCTGAGCATAATCGGTAAGCGCCAGTACACAGATATTTATAGACCTACACACAAGTCGCGGTCAACGCAATACTAAACTACGATTCAATTAGCTAGGCAACAGATCAGGCAGGCCGTTTGACGCACCTGATAATCTGATGTGCCCAGTGATGCCTGCATGCCAGCTACACGCGCATTCCCAATATTTCCCCGGCCCTAGTACACATACACGGATTAAGTGCTCAGAAAGTGGTTCATTGTGGGGACATACCAGACCCAATATTAAAAAGAGGCTAGTGCACAGGGGGACCAACCGTCTGTCAAGCTTCCTCCAGACAATTTCCTCTAGCAGAAATTGCTGTGTCGACAACAATCCACCTCCTTTGAGCTTACACTCACTGGGATCAGGTGCGTCACGAGCGTGCAACCAATGGCGTGCGACAAGGCGAATCATCGTTGGGCTGGAAGACGACCATCCATCGATACAACAAAAGTCTCGATATATATCCACTCACTGTTAGTTGGATGCAAGATAACGGCAATCCATTTATCGTTCACATCTCCCTCAAAAATATCACCCACAGAAGTGCCACCGAGCTGAGTTGTCGCATTACTCCGGCGATGACGGGTTGAACGAGAACTATCACTCTCTCACAGCGGCGGCAGTATCAAGAGCTGGGCGTGATCACGAGGTATACGCCGATAGAAGTGGATCCACCTTGGACCCACTTATCGCAATGGGTAGTGTGCCAGCATTATGCACTAGAGTATCAGAATCTTGCGGCGTTCTTGAAGGGGCTAAATGCTGGTGCGTCTATGAATGGGACAGTTACCGTAAACGAGACGCTAAATCAGATCGAATGCAAATACCTGCCGCATAACCCAAACACAATATTACCGATGTGCAGGGTAGTCGACGTGATTGGGTCAATCAACTTACCTGTGGCTGCCAGGAAGTCGAGCATAATCCCCTGTATTGATAGCCGACATCGATAACAGGGCTCCCTCGTTGAAGCGAGTTCAACCGCTATCGAAATCGGTCTTTCCGCCTCAGGTGAGGTGGGAAGTCCGCCAAACCTTGAGGGAGCTCAGTTTCAGCTACGTCAGGATGACAGAATCTTCTGCTGGCATTTCGTGCTCATGGCACATATGAGTCAGAGCACGCACTTGGCCATACACGCGTGGATCGGAGCCGTGATGCCTCCGTACTTGTTCCCTCACGGACCTCACCTGCAGGCTTACAGTGGAAACATAACAAGTCGCATTATTGGAGCACGTCTACGTGTAGTTGTAAGACAAATATAGGTGATTAAAGGAGTATATTGAAATGGTAGTATGTACTTACCTCCAGTTGACGAGGAAGAGTGGAATCTGTGTTGTTTCGTCGAATCCTTCACAGATGGCGAAGAGCGATCCCAAGTTGGTATGAACCGCCGTGGGGACCGCATGGCAGCGAAAAAGTGCAACGGGGGTCCCAAAAGGTCCCCTGGTGCCAGAACAACCTGTGGGAATAACAGCTGTGCCTGCCCTTGCACCCATGCCATCATTTGGCAAGCTGAGACCCGGAAGGCGGAGCGAGCACGTCGCGCCAGGTTCCAATCCGACGCGTTGCGAGCGCGGATGCTTCGTCCATTGATCGATGCTCAAGCTCAAGTCAGTCATGCCTCATACTCGCCTCGTGGAATTACATCGCGTATGCATAACTACGTAGCTGATACACTAGGAACATCGAGGTAAAACAAGGAAAGAAAAGGAAAACGACATCAACGAGCGACGCAGCATGTCCCAGATTCCGGGGTGGAGGGGTATAGACAATCAAAAAAAAGGAGAGAGAAAAATACACGATCATCAGAACCGCCTCGACCTGCCAGCCAATCCCTCGATCGAATGATGCTCGAGTTCGTTCCTCGCCTTGCAGATCGCCGCACGCATCTCCTTCATCGCGTTCTCCAACTTCACCCCGAACCGGCTCAGAATCCCCTTTTGCCACGTGTCGTACTTGGCATTCACCCGCGCTTGCACTTGCTTGTAGTTGACCACGCACACCCCAAAACTGCGCTGCGTTTCCGACGTGTCGAACGTCGACCGCGCCTTCTTGATCTCCGTCAGCAGTTGTTGCCAGTGTGCGAGCGCGTCGCCGAGTCGGTTAAAGACGTAGTCGGCCTCAGGGTCCAAGCGATTGGAATTGGGGCCATTTGGCGACGTAGTCTTTCAGCTGCTGCACCTTGAGTTCGATCAGCGCAAACGGCCGCTCCAGCGTATTGTCCGAAAAGTGGGTGAGCTGACCCGGAGTCGGTCAATCGGATGGTTGAGCACAGCCGTAGATCTGCTTACCAGAGAGATATAGGTCGTTTCACAAGAAAAGTTCCGTTGCATCTGCACACCAATCTCGTACCGTGAGCTCTGGATAGGTCGTAGTCGGCAAATGACGCCTGCAAATCCATGAGTAAGGCAACGTCTCAACCCAGAAATGCCTACCAAGCCAGTCATGCAATTGCCTGATCCACGTCGAACGTGCATACTCTATTGGTGAGTCGAGGAAGATGACTTGGTTCTGTATCCGAATCTCGTGTACGATGGGCTTGACGGTCATGTTCCCTTCGAGCATCTGCAATGACCGCGTGAAGAAGTGCTTCGAGGAATGAGAATACACCCGCCTTTTCTTCTCGAACACCTTTCCCAGCGCGTCGTTTGTTCATATCACGAAGAGGCACGACATCACGGCATGTATCCCCGTCGTCCGTTCGATCAAACTCTGAGCACCAGACTTGGATGATGTGCGTCAGATGTTGCAACAGTATCCCCTCTATTCGCTTGTCCAACTCGGCTACCCAGTGTTCCAGGTTCGCATGGCCTTCCAAGTTCAGTCGATCGATTTAAACAACCTTAACAAGGGCCCATTACAAGCAAACATCAAGACACTCACTGCAGCCTGAATTTTGCTCAACAGCTCCGAAAAGGCCTCGTGCGTATACGCACACGTCGCCAGACCTTCCACTGCACGCAGGATATCCAGGCACAATCACATTATTCGTCTTGTCTTGCAACACCGAGACCACACTCGCAAACTCCCGAACGAATTGGATATGCCGGTTATCTCGCCATCAGCTCCAGATACAGAACGCAATGTATCATACTGGTTGACGGAATGATCCCACCGTATCCCCATGCCTTGAAAAGGAGCGCTCGTCTAGCGGAACATGTGTACAAAGGGCAGATGACATTACCTTTGGCGACCATCCTCTGCGCCTCATTGCGATATTCGGCGACGAGCCACTCGATCCCCTGATTGTGCTCCACCAGGTCTTACGTTTGTCCATACGTCCTGACCGTCTCCATAAGCGACACGGCATGCGAATACACCCTCTTGGCACCCTTGGCCATGTTCGTGATCATATGTGGTACCTGGAAATTAAGCCAGAGCAAGTTGCAGACCTCCTTGAAAAGCGTGATCGTCTGGGGGCCAAAATTGACTGCAAGCTGGAACCCTCCGCCTCGCAAGCGCACGATCTCGAATAGCTGTCCATTGGCGGCCATGTCGCGCCGGTTGATGTCGTGTAGCCATGCTTCGAACACCGGTCGCGCGGCGAGTTTCTTGCGGAATGGAGTCGATTCGGATTGAAGCTTTTGTCCTTCGGCATAGAGTTCCCATCCCTTCCAAGGACGTCCTCGACGCGTCTCATGTAAGTCAAAAGTTGGCGCTCAATTTGCCGGGCCCAAATGATAGCCCCATCTATCGGCGGAAGATCACGCATCTGCGACATGTGATACACCTCTGAGAACCGGTATTGAGTTTTAAACTAGAAAAGATGTCGGTGGTGCGCCCAAAATCATGACACGCGACAGTCACCTTGTCGTGCGCACGTTTGATATCTTCCTTGACCGAGTCGATGAGTTGTGTTTGGTACTCTTGAATAGCACCCCGGATCTGGAAACAAAAACTGTCGGCACCAGCTTGAAGGTAAAGTCGTGGCAAGACTCACCTTGGGTCGAACGAACAAAGCATTGAACTTGGAGAATACCCTAAACATCTCGTTCGCGTTCCGCGCAGTACCTAGCCTATCCGGTAGCCTCGCAGCGATCTGGCTTTCCACCCTCGCGACACGTTCATTGTACGCATTCTCCGCAGTGACCCAAATCTCGGTGCCCTCTGTCGGGGGATCAGTACATGCTCGCACGACAGTAGAACGAACTCACCAAGTGAGACATCCAGTACGTCAATCCGCCTCACTGCTTCATACGCTTCCTTGACATCCTCTTCCATATCCATCCCTGCCACTTCCTTCGCAACGCTCCCCAATCCCTTCGTAGGACCTGTCATGACCGGAAGCTGCTCATGCTGCTTCCTCCAATCCTTCAAGTGCCTCGTCCGTTCTTGCAGCTTGGCATGCGCGGGAACGACCTTGATCGGGATAAACTTCTTGGAGCATCTTCTCGTGACCTAGGGCGACGTTGGTGAACTCTTGGATGAGATCATCCCACGTGCGGAATACATCCATCGTTTGGGACAGTAATTGGTCGAACGTTTCATAGGGAATACAGGGTAATCGATGTGGCGTCAGTACACGAAGTAATTGGTCGCTGAAATCTCGAGATGGCTTCCACAAGGGGAAGGGCGCGTCGAATCGGGTAAGGTGAGAGCCTGAGCTTGCGGTTGATGTGGCCGAAAATTAATGTTAATGATTCGTGTATCTTGTCAAGGTCCATTGCTGAAAGAAGCTCGTTTAATGGAATTTTCTTGATCAATTAATTGTACTCGTGGACTAGACGGCATGGCATGAGACTGGCGGCACACAAGGTCGACGAAGAAATGCTCACCAAGATCCGTCGAGGCGTTCAAACCGGTGTCGGCAATGAAACTGACGGTCGCGTGGAACCGTTTCGCGTTCCTCAGGTACTCTATGATCATGTTGACTTCTTCTGTCCGTAGTTGTGCTTTGATACCCTCCAACGCTCTCTCCGGGCTCAGCCAAAAATTGATTTCTTGGGACGGGGGCCAGACGACACATCGCGGGTGAGCTTGGTGACTGCTTGTATAGCCTTGATCCATGAGTCGACATGCCCATGTAGGGTATTAAGGAAGGAGCTGTCGTTGAGTAGCTTTGGGGCTATATGCGAGATGTTTGGACTCTGTCCGTTCCTCTGGGTCTCGAGTGCGTGTTAGTCACGTATCAACTGGATAGCAAAACCACCAGACTCGTTCGACGGCCCGCTGGATGGCGGGGCGAATGATGAGGCAGTGCGTTCCCGGTATTTTATCGGAGATGCAAGGGTGACAGCTCGAGTTCCGCAAACTTCTTCGTCATGGGCATTCCTACGGGGATATAAACCATGCATGAGCTGGGTCGAGGATCAACGTACCCATTTTGCTGTCTGCACCGTCCTTTCCAGCACCGTCACGGCCCCGACGAGCGCATCGAACCAGGGCTCAACACCGCAACTGACGAGCGCATGGAGACTCTCGTACGGTGTTTCCTCGCAAAATTCGCCTCCGAAGAGATTGAGTATATGCAGCTGGGCAGCCAGGGGCGCAAGTGGGTCTATAAGGGACCATCTGCTAGACGGGTACATTCGTATGCACAGGTCAAGAGAGCATTCGCCCACCAGAGATGTTTATGCATGTAACGGCAAAGAAATTAGCGTGGGAAAAGAAATTGGGGCAAGCGCGTGTTTTCTTCGATGGGGCAGTTTTCATGCTCGTTGTGGGCAATAGAGTGCAAAATAAAGCTAACAGTTGGACTGCCTATCAAGTACTCCGAAACTTTATGACGGGCTGATAACAACAGGCTTGAGGGCAAAGAAAAAAAAAGTACATCCGGCCCATGATACAGTCATGTGCGGGGGTGCGGTGGGTGTGTATGACCAGGAAGCATGCATACACGGCGACCGAGGCAAGGGTAGGATGTGGTACACTCAGTACCGCAGGTAGTCGTGAAGGAGTAGGCTGTGGCGGGGGCGGTGGATTGTAATTGTCGCCCTGAGTGTCATCCAGCTTTGGTCGGCAGATCTCATGGCCATGGAGGGTACGGGTGGCACGCACCGCATCCCAGCGGTATTGGGAGCTCAATGGGAGTGTACTGGAAGAACATTGCGGCGATGAGTTCCAGCCTGCGTGGGTTTTCATTATGGACCAAGTATTTCATGCCGGATGCAGCGTCGACACGTTTCATTATCGGGGAGGGGGGCTACGTCGGGCTGAGGGGCGCAGGATAGGGACTAGCGAAAAGCGAAGATGGACCACGTTGCAAGCGTCGATGACGACGCGAATGCCAACAGTTTGGCGACCGGACGTGAGGCTTGCTCTGTTGTGACTGGGAGAATTGGATCCTGGAGACAATCCATGCGGGTTCGGGAGCGGAAAAGACTGCACAAACCTGCCATCCGAAAACACTGCCTGGAGCCCATCAAGGCCGCCGTCGCGTAGTGGATTGGACTTGTACACTCATCGCAGGGGAAGACGGCCCAATCGATGCCATTGCTGGCGACGATGTTGCGATACCGTGACGGGTCGCAAACGATATTGCTGGACAGATGGTCACCATGGTCATACAAGACAGAGGCAAAAATTGCGTTTTACGTAATGCCCGCCCTTCAAACACACGCCCGGATGTCCCCAAAGCCCATACCCCCGTGCTATACATACCGAACGGTTTTTTTTTTCGAGGGCGCCTAGTAGGTTTTGTTCTATCGTTCTCATGACGGTCTTGTAGGGACAAATCGCCCGGGCTTGCGATCTCGCGATTGTCTCGGAGACGAGTACAACTGCATTGTCATTTCTGACGGGCGGATTACACTGTGAGGGTATTCGAGCCATGACCTCTAGCGGAGATTGATGTGAGCGCTCTTGATTTTTCTAATGCCCATTGCACGAACTCAAAACGGTCATTTCCAAGCTGCATATTCGTCTGTCGAACGTCCGCGTCGTCTCCGTTCCATCCCGCATCGCCCAACCCACGCTTATTTTCCCTCCTCAACCGGTTATGCGACCCCTACTTCCTATCCTACCAGCTCTTCGCCTGGCGCGGATTTAGCTTGCTCGATTATATGATCGATGGCGGTTCATGATCGTGTTTTGCATACTTTGAGGTGGCAACCACACTCGACGATCGAGAGCGATGGGTACGGTGAGGGTCTTGTGCTCGACCGTCCCATGGCCTTTTCTGACCGGATCTCAGCACCCCGACGCGAAGAAGATGCGATCGCCTTGAATCGATGACCCTGGGCTTTATTTTCTTTTGTGCATGTCGCCCCCGGTAAGGCTCCTGTCCGATGTAGGTAGGAAAGACTTAGTTCCGGACCAACTGGGATTTGATAGCCATGCGAGAGAATCTGGCGAGGGAGGCATGGATGGGAATACCCCCCGGTGCGACGATGGGTAGTGGGGGTTTATGTGCGCAGATGGACAAAGGTAAATCTTGCCAACCCGGTCGCTGCACTGCGTGGAGGACGCTGCGCAAGAGCAGCATGGCCGCCTTTTCATAGCCACCTTGTCCGAGATGGGGGAGGTCATCCAAAAATTGAGTTTGGATTGGTATCGACACGCGTTCGAGGTGCATCTTCTTCGGGTCTCAGCAGTACCAGGCTTGCTGAGCGCCAGCACTGTGCAGGTACGAGGCAATGTGGGCATGGTTACGTTGCTAGATAAATTCCATTTCACCCAAAGAGTGCTTGCGGCAACCTTGCGTGCAAGACATTTGCTCGCAAACTCTAGATGCTTTGCGAGTTGGGGCGAATCATCATGATTCATGCCCCCAACAGCCACGCGAGATAAACATAGCGAAAATCGTATGCTCAGCCCGTTCTCGGCATGCTTGAACATGTGCGTGCGAACAAGGGCGCGCGTTATCTGTCGAGCATTAGCTAAACACATACCCGAGATACATGGACACCGCACCTGCCTGGTATGAATGCAGCAGCAAGCAAGGGAGCCCGTTCGCCACACAATTATGCGACAAAATCGATGTCTTCAACAAGCGTCGAAAGACAAGTGTATGACACCACCGTCACAGCGTGACTATGATCTGTTGGCACTTGTGGCGGCCCATGACATTGCAAGTGTCATAAGTATTTAACTCTCTTCACCTCTTGAATGAGACTCAAGTCAGAACAAAGTAGATTGAAGAACTCGAATCTACGAGTTTTTACCCACGTTTTGACCTAACTTGTACCACTTCGTTCAACGACGCCCTCTTCGTTGTCTTAGTGGCCCTTCGGCTCCGTGAATTGTCACACTGGTAGATGCGTGCATACTGCGGAGGCGTTGGTTGGCAGTCTGCTGGCGCTAGTGTGGTAGATATCATCACTCCAAATCAGCATCGGAAGACACTAGAGCTGGATATCGATGGTTTTAGCACTGTGTTGTCCAGAGACGTGTATGTTGGATAGTAACTCACTTTGATCAACCATCGAGGCCGAAAGCTTGTTCGCGAGGTGTTATCCATCAACAGTATACCCTCCGCCCGACCCAGCGAAGATTTCACATTCAGGGAGAACACGCACATTCACGTTGGATGCATAGCTGGTGGTATGTTCGAACGGCTATCATGAAGGGGTTCCACTCGGATCGACATATAACACTCACTTGTCGTTTCAATACGCCCTTCTCCGACCTTCCTCGTTGATGCCTCTTCCGGCGTGCCGATCGATACCAATACCAGCAACTGAATGAAAGGGACCCGAGGAAGTAACAAGAGAGAGTTTGAATCTCAGTACTTGTTCAACGGTGGTCGCAATTGTAACTGTCGGAATTAATTGTATCATCGCTATCAAACCCCGCCATAGAGACCGAGGAGCACGGCCGGGTGAAAACGGGTGGGCAGGTCTCACGAAATGACCGTGGAAACTATTGTACACAGCAAGCCGCATCGTGTTCGGCTCAACGTGAGGCACCTCGCACCGTCTTATCACCCAAACGATCACCAGTGCTCATCCTCCTCTCAGCTTAAGTAGCAACTCGATTTCTCAATGACGGGCTTCAAAGAGAAAATCAAAAGTCTTCGATCTCGTATCTCCAGAAGTGTATCTCCAGCCCCTTCCCACGGCTCTAGCACCCCCGGCACTCAACTGAGTGCCATTACTCGCTTCCTTCGCCCCCGCCGCCATGCTGAGGATGCCACTAGCGCCTTAGACACTCATGATACTGTTGATATCACCAGTCGGGCGCCTTCCCTGGAATCGGACTCTACCCAACCTCGCATAGTTGCCAACGACACAAGCTCTCGGCTTGCTCAATCCCATGATCCCACAGATCCCACCCCCTCGACTGTTGCTAGCTTTGTGCCTGCCCAGGAGCCTCACTCCCATCACGCGCAATCACTCAGCTCTCGCGTCCCCACCACTCAGCTGGATGTCATCTCGGGCTCGCAACTGAGTTGTCTTCAGGATACTGCCTTACCCACTCCTGAGATTGTTGACGGAGCCACTAGTCGTATACCTAGCCAAGGATCTGATCTCAAGCAACCTCGCTTTGGTGCAAATGCTGAGTTAACTCAATCCCAGGACCCTAAGGATGTTACTTTCCCACTGGTTGTTCATCCCATGGCTGCTCAAGAATCCCATCTTGTGCAAATGGTGCAACCTAGGGTGCCTGGTTGTGACCCAAAGAATCTGTCTGCTGAGCTCCTGGATATGTCTCTGGAGTACTCCCCATCCTCTGATGTTCCCACCACCCAACCTTGTGACATGAGCTTACAACCCATCCATGCTAAAGAAACAGTGAAACTACCTACCATAGACACTGTTTGTAAATTTATTTGTCCTAAATTTACAAGCAGCTCAGAGATTATTTTCAGCTTGTTGAAGAGTCTGTATCTCAGGGATTTGCTGGTCCACAGGAGCTTGAACATATGCAACATGGTATGAGTGCTGGTAATCTGTCCCTACTTTCTGCTGATGATGTTGAAGGCTCTACTATTCAACCTCTGTGCAGTGATTCTAATGCTGATGTGCCAGGTGGGCATGTTGTACATATTTTTGATGCTGTTACAACCTGATTGCTATGAAAGAGCCAAGCAGGAATGCCAATATCTCACATATCATGGAAGACACTGACAAAGATCTCATGAAGAAATTTGGTCGGTTTAGAATCTTAATCATTGGAAGGGCAAATGCTGGAAAAACAACCATTCTCCAAAAGATTTGCAACTCCACAGAACATCCAGAGATTTGTGATTATAGAGGAAATAAGGTGTCAATGTTCATTAAAACATATCTGAAGGATATTGAGCTAATTGATATATTGTCAGATTGATCAGAGAATTGCAGGGACAATGGAGGTGAGGTTTTGCATACATATATGGGATAAAGTAATGGTTACACATGTTATTTGTAGTGTGGATTGCATGACATCCACCATGAGATGGTTTTCAAAAGCAATCCAAGATTTGTTTTCCATGACTCACCTGGGTTTGAGGCTGGACATGAAGAGGAACTACAACAAATGAAAGACTTTCTGACAGAGTGCTCTTTCACACATGTGCTGAAAAAGCAGATTCATGCTATATGGTGAGGATATATCTATGATCTGAATTTGCACTAATGGGTGTAGGTATTGCATTCCTATGGATCAGCTGCATCGTGCCATCACAGTAGCAGAGGAAAGGTTCTTTGGTGAATGTGACACCAGAAATGGTAAAAATGTCATTCTGGAGGTTACATATTTGTGGTGATGACTTGGTTGATAGTTCCAGTGGTGGTGCTATTCACCAAGTTTGATGCCCTCCTAACACAGGCATTTCAAAATGAATACATACTTCTGCCTAAAGATGAGAGGCAGAAAAAACTACAGGCTAGTGCCCAAGAGATCTTTGAGAAGAGAAACATTTGGGGTGACTTATGTAAAATGGCATTTCCACCTAAGGCATCAGTACAACTACAAGGTGACTCCATGTCTTATTATTTCTACATCACATGACTAAAGATGTTTCAGATATGGACACAAGTGATGTGGGATGCAATACATTGTTGGAAAAAACAGCAGCTGCATTGGGCAATGAATCATTGCAGATAATGTTGGTATCAGCACAAGAAAAAAACATATCTCTCTGCATCAAATATGCTGTTGAAAAGTGAGTAATGCATCACAGTACAATACATTTATAAAATCATTCATCCAGTGCTTTGGAAAGATATGTTAATTTCAGGATGACTGCAAAAGAAGATTACAATGTGATGAAGGCAATTGCTAGTTGGTTTCCACACACAAAGGCATGATTACACACTGAAATCTAAAGAGATGGGATATTGAATATTTTGCATAGGTAAGATGTTGTGGACAATTAGAATAGAAATTTTAGTGCTAAATACCATTTGTGGTATAGGAGGTAAGTGGTGTGATGTGTACTAGAGTTCATTTTCTCATACATAGCTATTTTTCTGGTGCTCTTCCATTCATAGCCAGTAAGTAATCTGATGTACATCAGAAATAAGCATTTATCTGATGGCCCTTTTTCTGCTGCTCTTCCATTCATAGCCAGTAAGCAGTCTGATGTGCATCAGAAACAAGTTTTATCTGATGGCACTTTTTCTGCTGCTCTTGCATTCATAGCGGGTAAGTGGTCTGACATACATCAGAAATGAGCATTTATCTCATGATACTTTTTCTGCTGCTCTTCTATTCATAGGATGTAAGTGGTCTCATATACATCAGAAATAAAGATTTATCTCATGACCCTTTTTCTGCCACTCTTCCATTCATAGGGAGTAAGTAGTGATATACATCAGAAATGAGGATTTGTCTCATGGCCCTTTTTCTGCTGCTTTTCCATTCATAGCGGGTAAGTAGTTTGATGTGCATAAAAAATGAGAATTTATCTCATGGTTCTTTTTCTGCCACTCTTCCATTCACAGTTTGTAAGTGGTCTGATTTACATCAGAAATGAGTATTTATCTCAGCATCCTTTTTCTGCTGCTCTTTCATTCATAGTATGTAGGTTGTCTAATGTGCACCAGAAATGAGGATTTATTTCATGGCCCTTTTCTGCTGCTTATTCATCTATAGTTTGTAAGTGGTCTGATGTGTATGAGAAATGAGCATTTATCTTATTGCCCTTTTTCTGCTGCTCTTTCATTCATAGGGAGTAAGTGGTCTAATGTGCATCAGAATGGGGATTTATCTGATTACCCTTTTTCTGCTTCTCTTCCATTCATAGGGAGTAAGTTGTTTAACGTGCATCAGAAATGAAGATTTATTTCATGACCCCTTTTCTGCTGCTCTTGCATTTATAGGGAGTGAGTGGTCTGACATGCACTGGAAATAAGCATTTATCTCATGGGCCTTTTACTGCTGCCCTTCCATTCATAGTCTGTAAGTGGTCTAATGTGCATTGGAAATGACATTTACCTCATGACCCTTTTTCTGCTGTTCTTATTCATAGTCTGTAAGTGACCTGATGTGCACCAGAAATGTGCATTTACCTCATGGCCCTTTTTCTGCTGTTCTTCCATTCATAGGGTGTAAGTGGTCTAATGTACATTAGACATGAGCATTTATCTCATGGCCCTTTTTTTGCTGCTTATCCATTTATATGTAGTTTGTAAGTGGTTTGATGTGCATCAGAACTGAGCTTTACCTCATGGCCTTTTTTTTACCACCCTTCTATTTACAGCTTGTAAGTGGTTTGATGTATACCAAAAATAAGGATTTATCTCATTGTCCTTTTTCTGCTGTGCTTCCATTTATAGGGAGTAAGTAGTCTGATGTGCACCAGAATGAGCATTTATCCCATGGTCCTTTTTCTGCTGCTCTCTTGTTCATAGGGAGTAAGTGGTCTGAGGTGCATTAGAAATGAGGATTTACCTTATGGCCCTTTTTCTACTGCTCCCCATTTATAGTATGTAGGTGGTCTGATGTGCTTCAGAAACAGGAATTTGTCTCATGGTCCATTTTCTGCTGCTCTTCCATTTATAGGGAGTAAGCAGTCTAATGTGCATCAGAATGGGGATTTATCTGATTGCTTTTTTTCTGCTGCTCTTCTATTCATAGCAAGTAAGTGGTCTGATGTACATCAGAATGGGAATTTATTTCATGGCCTCTTTTTTGCTGCTTTTTCATTTATAGTTTGTGAGTGGTCTGACATGGATTTGAAATGAGGACTTATCTCATGGCCTTTTTTCTGCTGCTTCCATTTATAGAAAGTATGTATGTGATTTTTTCATGTGTAGCCAGTAAGTGCTATATGATTAGAAATGAATCTCAATCTCAATAATCCTTTACCTGTAGCAAACATGTGATGTGGGCTTTGATTTTGTTTATTTGATACTAATAATTGTGTTTTTTTGCCCTTATGATCTTGCTTAGCTGGTAAGCTATACTTTAATTTTCTGATATATGTGGCTAATACATTTTTTAAATTTAGGATGTATGCCATCTTTTTAATATAAATATTGTATTTTTAACATCTGCATATTATTTTCATTTAGGAAGTAGGTGTTTTTACTTTGCTTTATTTTAAATATGTGATTCATCTTTTCTGTTAGGAAGTCAGGTTTCTCTTTTTATTCATAGGCTTGGATAGCTAATATGATTTAGATTATTCACACTGAGCAATCACAGCAGGTTGACATCTATAATGAAATTAATTTTGTGTTCCTGCTAAAATTCATTATTCCATAGATTTCATCATCAAACATGCATTACTCTCTTGTGGTATATTCAATTGCATGATGGTCCACTCATCAGCTGAATGTATATTTACTAGACCACACAAAAGAGGCAGGCATGGAAAAATGACCTTCAACAAGGGATAGGCATGTTATTCCAACTTATGTTTAAGCCATGTTTATATTTTTATATATAGGTCTTTTGCTTGTTCTTCAACATTCATTTTTTCTTGTTCAAAATAAGGCCCATGAACCATTCAAAGTGGCTGTAGAAAACTACCACTCATCTGGCACATCTGCTCAAGTGGCCAGTGTACTTGAGGGGCTCTATGGCTACTATCTTGCTGCTAAGACAGAGGCAAGGACAAAACTTATTATGGATATAGTCATGCACCACCAAATTCCAATCTGTATGGATTAATGCTTCAACTCTGAATTGGTTTGTTAGCCTAGAGTCTGTTCCATTTGCCTGACAAGAATGCTTTTGTCTTTTGTTTTCAGTTTGTAATATAAAAATGTATAAAAGTGCATTTGCAAAAAATAAATAAAATGCAGAGAAGGCAGAGAAGAGGTGGGGGTGTGATCAAAGGGTACAGAGGGGTGCCAGACGAGGGCAGAGTGACATGTACAGGGGTCACAAGACACAGGGTAGTAGAGCTCAAATCATGATTTGTTGCAAAACTGGAATTTGCATATCTATAGAATCTAGTACATGCATTTCTCTTTGAATAAGTGATGCCCAAATTTTTTGTGCCCTTTGAATATCTTAGCACATGTTTGGCTGCAATCTAATGCTGCATATTGGAATTTTTGTTAAAGGAACAGAGTTTGCTCACTGTGTATGCAATATCTGGTCATGTGCCAATAGCAGCACACACAAGTGATCCAGTGAGTGATGCATAATTCCAATTTGATTCTGATGCAGTGGAATTATAAGCAGCTGGGACAAGTTTCACATTCAGATCCATGGATGTAGAGACAAGATTTGCATGCTGCCTCCTATATTTTTGTAAGATGAACTCAATGTATTTTGTCTGCTGAATGGTAAGCCATGCTGTTTCTCTGTTTCTAGTGATCTCAAGGCCAACAAGTTTATTAGGCTCTCCAAGATCAGTTGTGTCAAATAGTTAGTGGAGTTCATTTTTTTAGTTTTTGCATTTTTTCTGCTGAATTTGTGAACAGCAAGAGTGTTATGATTCACCCCTATTCTTTTCTCTTTATCATCCATGCTTACTCTGATTGGCACAACCTGATACTTCTCTTTGTTTAGAGTGCTCTAGAACATACAATATATTTGTTGCACATTGTTATTTTTTCTTATCTTTACTTCTTATTCTTTTTGAATATTCTTTGCTTAGTCATAGTTGTTCCATGGCATTCAATGACTTTACATTTTGCAGTATATAAGCTTTACTACATTGTTCCATGTACTCTAGCTTAGTCCTG
>JBBPMV010000478.1:0-15422 GCA_038090495.1 Heimioporus retisporus | reverse complement strand
ACTCCAATGCAACAATCCTCCTTTTCTTGTGTGTCTGTACTTGTATCATCAATAACCAAACAGTCTATGCAAATCCCTGTTCACATTGTCAAACCATCACACCTGAAAGCCATTGGTACTCATGCTCTGATAGATTCAGGAGCACACATCTCTTGCATCAACTGGGATTTTGTCCAAAAACACAAACTCCCAAAAACCAAACTTGCCACCCCCATCACTGTCAACAATGTCAGCCAATCTGTCAACAAGAATGGTCAGATCTGCTTCACCACCTCCCTCTTCATCTGCATTGGATCTGTGGCCACCAAGTTACCTTCTACATCCTTAACTGTGGAAAAGAGAATGTTATCCTTGGACTCCCTTGGCTTAAGGAAGTCAACCCCACCATTGACTGGACTTCTCATGAACTATCCATCCCTCTAGATTCCAATCAGTTGGATCACCTCTACCAGAAATACACATAACCCCCCCCTTCAACTCCCACAACCCCCACCCCTTGACCTCCCTGACATGTCAATGTCAACACTATCTGGGATGGATGACTCTTTGACTATATGCAGAAGGAGACCCAGCAACAACATCTCCTTCGCAACCATGACATCTGGGTCATCCAATGGATCATCCAATGTAGCTCCTGCTTTGTCCCAAATGCTACCATTGCCAAACTCACCACCACCACAGAACTTGCTATGGCAGCCAAGAAGGCAAAATCTAAGCTGGTCCTCCCATCAGAATATGCTGATTTTGCCTTTATATTCTCAAAAGAAGCAACCAACCATGTCCCACCCAGCCAACCCTATGACCATGAGATCAACCTCAATGAAACCTTCACTCCCAAGATTGGCAAACTCTGCCCCCTTTCCCCTCACAAAAAGGCTGCCACTGAATCCTTCCTTGATGAAAACCTCACAGCTGGCAAAATCCATCCTTCAAACTCCCCTCAGGCTGCACCCTTCTTCTTCATCAAAAAGAAGGACAGAGGTCTTCACCCTTGCCAGGACTACAGATACATCAATGAACACACCATTCAGGATACCTATCCTCTCCCCCTCATCTCTGACCTTGTCAATAAACTTGAAGGAGCTGAGGTCTTTACCAAGTTTGATGTTCACTGGGGCTATAACAATGTTTGTATCAAAGACAGACACCAATGGAAAGCAGCCTTCATCACCCACAAAGGCCTCTTTGAACCCACAGCCATGTTCTTTGGGCTTTGTAACTCTCCAGCCACATTCCAGCATTTCATGAATGATTCCTTTTGAGACATGATTGCTGAAGGATGACCTTCTCATCTTCTCCCCTGATACCAAAACTCATGAGAAATGTTACGATTCATATGGACCCCTATTCTTTTTCCTCCTCATCTTTTGATTTCTCCTTTCTTCCCAGACAGTACAGACTCATTTCCTCTCCTACATCGCAACTCTCTCACATGGTCAGTCAAGCCCGATCATTCTTTTCTTAGATTTCCTATGTGTTTCCACTTGTGCTGCCTTGCACTATTTATACTCTTATTTTCCCTTCATCACGGACAGCTTCACTGATTGCAGTTTGCTGCACATTATACTTAGAACCCATAGCCTCAAGGCTATTCTACCACTACTCAGGATGACTTCTTTAGACAGAGCCTTCGGGCCGCCTCAGTAGTATATATACCCAGCTGCCATGTACTTTATCCCTAAGCAATTCCTACTTGGGTTTTCACCTTCACCAGTCTTGCCTCTGTCCTTCGTCCTAAGGGAATCGTGCCCCTTACTCCTCGTCCTTTGCTTCAGGTATCCTAGATAAAGAGGAACCCTTGATTGTCTCTGTTATGAGACCTCCCTTGATCTCCGGTAGTCTAACTACCCAACCCTGAAAACCCTTGAAACCTTCGCCTCAGGCTGCAACCCCAAGACTCCTCTGCTCGTCCCTGACTACGTCAAACCCACGTACATAACTCCCCTTGGCTAGTTAATCTAGGCTGAACCCTTGTCCCTCAACTTCCTTGACTTGTGCAGGTGATCCTACCAAGTCTTCACTTATCCCTACCTGGGCCAAGTGTAACAAAGGAATTGCTTTCTTCTAGCAAGCTACCATCGCTGTAGTCTTCCACCATTTCACACCAACACCCCAGAAACCCTAGACCCCCAGGGAACCTTCGAGTTCCAGACAATCACTTCAGAGAAGAAGCCATTGCAGAAACCTTCCCCAAGGAATCAGATTCGTCCGAACAAGAACAGTTGCCAGTAACGGCCTACCCAGAAGACACAGACATTGTCATCCCAGAAATTCAGACCTTAGACCAACAATTGTCACAACAACTCTCGGAACGGTTATCTGTTCAAGAACCAGACTACTTTGACAAAGAATTCCTCAAAGCCACCACAGATATAACCCAGACAACCACCCCAGTACCACCCCTTCACACTCTCCCCGAAATCCCCTACTCCTTCAAAACCACTGGACCAAACACGCCCAAAATGGCAGAACAAGAAACCCCCTCACATTTTAAACCACAGAACTCAGACTAGGAACACCAGAACCCTTTGATGGGAACACAATTACAGCCAAAGCATGGGCTGCCACCATCACTTTCTATATCATGATCAACAAAGAAGTCTATAACAATGATGTCAAGAAAGTGGTATTTGCACTCTCATATATGACCAAAGGATCTGCCGCCACTTGGGCCACAACCTACAGAGAAACCATCCTCACTTCTAAACCAAACGAAGAAGGAAACATCCCTTTCTTATGGGATGACTTCTCAAAGAAATTCAAAGAACACTTCTGTGACAGGCATGACACCCAAGCCACCACCATCTCCTGGCTCTCCACACACCACACCCCCACACAAGTCACCCAGAACGAACTCGCCAAATATATTGCCGACTTCCGCAATAATGTCCAGATCTCCAAGATCACTGATGAGAATGTTCTCATCAGCTATTTTTCAGCAGGACTCCTGGTGTACCTCATGTGCCAAATCATGTCCATGGATACCATCCTTTCCAAAATCAAAGAATGGTATAACAAATCCATCCACTTCTTCTTCCAATTCCAGAAAGCAGATGACATCGCCCACTTCAACCAATCTTCCCACACTGCCCCACATCAGACATTCAGTCACCAACATCATCACCCATCTCATGACCCAAATGCTATGGAAGTCGATGCAGTCAGAATTGACCGGCTTTCCCCCAAAGAACAAAAGTGATGTATAGACCAAGGACTCTGCTTCCAAGCCATCAGAAAGGGCACACATTCCATCAATGCCCTAAATACCCTAATCAAACCCTGCAACCCTGCCAATCCTTTCCCAAAAAGGTATGGGAAACAATGGCATTCCCCATAATGGAAGAAGAAGAAGAAGATACCTCCCCATACGAAAAAGGACCCCACTCTGTCAAATGACTGGGTTTTTAGAATGGAGGACTCAACCAACGCGAGCCCCCTCCCCAACTAGATGTGTGCCTGTATTTACCTCCACAATATGAAATGCTATTTATATTCCCATTTCAATCATGCGTGCATCTTCAAATGTTGGCACTCAAGCACTCATCAACTCTGGTGCATCAATATCCTGCATTGATTGGCATTTCGCCAAAAGAAACAAACTACCCCTCAAACAACTTTCCACACCAATACCAGTACATAACGTGGATCAATCCCGAAACAAACACAGGGATATCAAATTTACCTCCAAAATCCCCATCCAACTCAACAACATCATACATCAGGTGCGATTCCATGTAATGCACTGTGGAAAGGAGAACGTTATCCTCGGACATCCTTGGTTGAAAGATACCAACCCTATCATTGACTGGAACACAGGAAAAGTCGATGTCCCCAATTCAACAGACCAGACCAAAGAACTCTATGCCCCTCAGAACTCCTACTGACCGATGAATCACACCCAAATGGAACATGATTCAAAAGAAGGACACCTCTGTTGATACCTCAACTTCGAGGACCCCTACCACTTCTGCAAAAGGGCATATGATGTTAACATCATAGACTGCATCATCAAATATGGGTGCAAAGCATACCCCCTAGGATCTCCCATGGTCAGAAAATTAACAAAAGCCACCAAACTTTCCATGCAGGCTGACCCCACTGACACCACCACCCTCCCCAACAAATACAAATAATACAAGGAAGTATTCTCCAAAGAAGCCAATGACCATGTACCCCCATCCCAGTCATATGACCATGAAATTAACCTTGACGAGTCATTCAAACCGAAAGTTGGAAAAATCTACCCCCTCAACCCTGAAGAAAGGAAAGCCACAGAAGACTTCCTAAATGAAAACCTTGCTGTGGGAAAAATCTGTCCATCCAACTCCCCACAAGCCTCACCCTTCTTCTTCATCAAGAAAAAGGATGGAGGACTCCGCCCCTGCCAAGACTACTGCTATGTCAATGAACATACAATCAAAGACGCCTACCCCCTTCCTTTAATCTCTGATCTTGTCGATAAACTAAAAGACGCCAAGGTCTTCACGAAATTTGATGTTAGATAGGGATACAACAATGTCAGGATCAAGGACAGACATCAATGGAAGGCAGCCTTCATCACCCACAAAGGACTCTTCAAACCTACTGTCATGTTCTTTGGATTAACCAACTCCCCCGCCACCTTCCAAAGATTCATGAATGACTCTTTCAGGGATATGATCACCAAAGGGTGGCTGATCATCTACATGGATGACCTCCTCATCTTTTCCCCCAATGAAGACAGTCACACCAAAAGAACAAAAAGGGTCCTCCAATGAATGAAGGAATTGAACCTTCACTTAAAACTGTCCAAATGCTACTTTGCTACCAAGGAAGTAGAATACCTGGGAATGATCATCAAACCAGGAACTCTGGCTATGGACCCCATTAAACTCGATGGAATCAAAAAGTGGCCTACCCCAACCAAAGTCAAAGATGTACAATCCTTCTTAGGGTTCACCAATTTCTACAGAAGATTTATCCCAAACTACTCAAACATCGCCCGCCCTCTCCTTGATCTCACAAAGAAAACCACCCCATGGATGTGGACCAACAAATGCCACAAAGCCTTTGAAGAACTTAAGCAAAAGTTCTTATCTCAACCCATCCTCCAGTTCCCAGATCTCACTAAACCATTCGCCATTGCCACTGATGCCTCCAAATATGCCACTGGTGGAATCCTACTCCAAACTGACAGCAATGGAGATTGAAAACCCTGCTCCTACCTCTCCCAATCATTTTCCCCTGCAGAAAGGAACTACAACATCTATGATCGAGAGCTCCTCGTGGTCATCCATGCTCTCAAAATGTGGAAGCAGTACCTCAAAGGACATCCCTCACCAGTTCAGGTTTTTACCAATCACAAAAACCTCACATACTTTCGACAACCCCAGGATCTCAATCGATGGCAAGCCCACTGGCTATTGGATCTAGTTGATTTCGACCTTCGACTAATCCACGTTCCTGGAACCTCCCTAGCCAGACCTGATGCCCTTTCTCGCCACCCTGACCTCGTCCCTGATGATGAAACCGAGAATCACAATGTCACCATGCTGCCCCAATCCCTATTCATCAATCTAATCGACACCGCCCTGACCGACAAATTAAAGGTCTTCTCCAAGAAGGACCCCCTGGTTCTAGATTCTTTGCAGGCTCTGTCTGGGGAAGTCCCTACCACTCTACGCTCTCGTCTCTTGGACTGGAAATACAACATGGGGATACTCACCTACCAAGGATGGGTATACATTCCTAATGACACCAACCTCCACCAATCCATAGTACAGCATTGCCATGACCACCCTTCTGCGGGTCATCCCAGTTTCCTGAAAACTTGCCAGCTGGTGTCTGCTGAATTCTGGTGGCCAGGACTTGCCACCTTTGTCAAGAAGTACATGGAAGGGTGTTCCCACTGCCAGCAGGCCAAGGTCAACACCCATCCCATGACACCCCCTCCCCTCCCCATCCCTTCCAACAGCTCCCACCCCTTCCAGCAAATCTCATGTGACCTGATCACCAGTCTCCCCGAATCCAGAGGGTTTGACTCTTTACTGGTCATGGTCGACCATGGGCTTACTAAGGGGGTAATCTTGTGCCCCACTTTGAAAACTGCCCCTACCAAAGGAATCACCACCCTCTTCTTCAACAAAGTATACAAGAGATTTGGGCTGTATGACAAAATAATCTCCGATCACGGTCCTCAATTTGCCTCCAACTTCGCAAAAGAACTAGGGAAACTACTTGGATACGACCTTTCCCTCAGCACCGCCTACCACCCCCAAACAGATGGAGAAACCAAACGAGTCAACCAAGAAATAGAGACCTACCTATGAATCTTCTGCAGTAACAATCCCACAGCTTGGGCAGAACACATCACCAACATGGAATTCGCCCACAACCACCACCCACACTCTGTCACTGGAAAATCCCCATTCTTTCTCATGATGGGCTATGAACCCCGCCCCCTCCCCATGGTTATTTCTGAAACATGGTTACCTACACTGGAATCTCGCCTCAAAGAACTATCCGCTGCCCACGATGAAGCCTTGGCTGCACATGACCTCGCACGCCAACTCATGAAATCCCACTACCATGGGAAATTCACCCCTTTCATCAAAGGAGACAAAGTATGGCTGGATGCCAAGAACCTCAAAAGATCAGTTGTCCACCCAAAACTCTCTGCAAAAAGAGAAGGCCCCTTTACCATCACCAAAGTTCTCTCCCCAGTCACCTACCAACTACAGCTCCTGATCACCTGGAAAATTCACAACGTCTTCCATGCCTCACTGCTTTCCCCCTATCAAGAAAACAGCATACACAGCCCGAACTTCCCCTCTCCACCACTGGATCTGATCGGCGGAGAAGAAGAGTACGAAATAGAATGAATCATCAGACACCGTGGCAACCCCTCTCACAGGCAGTACCTCATGAGATGGAAAGGCTATTCCCCAGAAGATGACTCATGGGTATCAGAAAAAGATCTATCACACGCACAGGACATCCTCTCAGAATATAAACTCCTCTGACCAACAGCATTCCCTCAGAAATCCAATTGCCCACCATGATGTACCACCAGTTCCTCTCCACCCAAACACTCTTCAAACTAGTTCTTCTCGACCTAGCCATTCCCCTCCCAGAAACCATGTCCTCCTCTGCCAACACCCCTGTCTCCCCCTCCACCTCTGCTGTCACTGCCTCCTCCAGACCCTTCATCCCCACTCCTCTGACCCCAACCTCAACTTCCCCCCTCTTTTCCAACCTTGCTGCCTCCTCCATAGGAACTCCCTCCTCCTTCCACCCCACCCCAGTCCACCCCAAGTACCCCATCCACGTCCACTGCCTTGTCCGCTCCACCCGCCAACTCCTATTCCACTGGGTACTTACCCACAAAGCAGCCCACCGATATTTAGAAACGGACCACTGCTATGCCTTCTCCATGGAGGTAACCCACATCATCCAAATGTTTGATTCCAACAGAGCCCAAGAGGCTTTCCTCATTGCCAGACCCTCCCCCAACGACATCGCCCAAAGGGTACTTGTAACACAACAGCATCAAGAAATTCTTGACACATTATACCACCTCGGCTTCGGCCATTTTATCCAAAAATTAGTCCCCACCACCGTCCTCTGCCCCATCCTACAGCCTCTAATCAAGGCCTTCAGCATCAATGAAAGACACATGTACTTCTCTGAATGACCCATCGCATTCCTACCCCCAGTCCCCTGCTGCCTCCTAACCACCAACTCCTTTCACAGACAATCCCCAACACCCCACCCAAATCAGGAGAATATCAAGCCTCTCCCCACCCACGCACACACCCCCACCACCCTACAAGCAGCCTCCTCCTTGCTCAACCTCTCCAACGCCCACCCCTGAGACCTTCACCTGGTCACCACTGGGACCACCCTGTTCCCCATACCCATTGACACCCCAACAGAGGAAACCCCTGCCCCCACTCCCTCTGGATGGGAGCAAGAATACCAAACTGACACCCACTCCCCCGACCGCTGCCCCCACTGCCATCACTGCAAGAAATGCAGACATCGCACTTGGGACTGCAGCAACTTTGCCTGCTGTCACTGCCACCACTGGGTGCCTGGACACTGCCTCTCCCACTGCTCCCTTCGCCCCTGTAAACGCTGTCTCAAAAGCATTGGAACCAACCCCCGCAACCCCCCTCGCCACGCCCACAAGCCATGCCATTATTGCCACTATGAGCATAGACACAATTGGGGTTGCTTGGGCTTCTATGACTGGAATGACTCCTGGGGGAACACCAATGAAAGTTGGAACCCCACCACTGATGAAGACATCTCCTGGGCCTGGGACAATGTCGACTTCGAAATCGACAACACCAACCATGTGGACAACGAAGGGGAGGCATTCGATTAAGGTGAACTCAGGGATTTCACCATACAATGGGGGTAATGTTACGATTCATATGGACCCCTATTCTTTTTCCTCCTCTTCTTTTGATTTCTCCTTTCTTCCTGGACAGTACAGACTTGTTTCCTCTCCTAGATCACAACTCTCTCACATGGTCAGTCGAGCCTGATCATTCTTTTCTTAGATTTCCTATGCGTTTCCACTTGTGCCACCTTGTGCTATTTATACTCTTATTTTCCCTTCATCATGGACAGCTTCACTGATCGCAGTTCGCTGCACATTATACTTAGAACCCATAGCCTCAAGGCTATTCTACCACTACTCAGGATGACTCCTTTAGACAGAGCCTTCGGGCCGCCTCAGTAGTATATATACCCAGCTGCCATGTACTTTATCCCTAAGCAATTCCTACTTGGGTTTTCACCTTCACCAGTCTTGCCTCTGTCCTTCATCCTAAGGGAATCGTGCCCCTTACTCCTTGTCCTTTGCTTTGGGTATCCTAGATAAAGAGGAACCCTTGATTGTCTCTGTTACGAGCCCTCCCTTGATCTCCGGTAGTCTAACTACCCAACCCTGAAAACCCTTGAAACCTTCACCTCTGGCCGCAACCCCAAGACTCCTCTGCTTGTCCCTAACTACGTCAAACCCACATAACTCCCCTTGGCTAGTTAATCTAGGCCGAACCCTCATCCCTTGACTTCCTTGACTTGTGCAGGTGATCCTACCAAGTCTTTGCTTGTCCCTACCTGGGCCAAGTGTAACAAGAAACACACCAAACACATCCTACAACACATGCAGGAACTCAACCTTCATCTCAAGCTTGAGAAATCCAAGTTCACCACCTCAGAAGTCAAATACTTGGGCATGATTGTTCATCCAGATGAACTTGCCATGGATCCAGTCAAACTCAATGACATTTGAGAATGGCCCATCCCCTCCAAAGTCAAGGATGTCCACTCCTTCCTTGGCTTTGCCAACTTCTATTGACATTTTATCCCCAACTACTCCAACATCACCTGCCCCCTCCTCAACCTCACCAAGAAGAATCAGCCCTGGAACTGGTCCCCTTCTTGCCAAGATTCCTTCGATGAGCTAAAGAAGCTCTTCCTCTTCCAACCAATCCTCCACCTCCCTGACCCCCCCTGACCCTTTGCCATTGCTATTGATGCCTCAAAATATGCTTCGGGAAGCATACTTCTCCAAACTGATGCCAATGGTGACTAGCACCCTGCTCCTACCTGTCACAATCCTTCTCTCCCACAGAATGGAACTACAACATCTATGACTGAGAACTTCTCACTGTCATTCATGGTCTCAAAGCATGGCAACATTACCTCCATGGCTCCCCTTTCCAGGTTCAGGTCTTCATCAACCACAAGAACCTGACATACTTCTGCCAACCCCAGAAACTCAATCATCAATAGGCTTGATGGTTACTTGATATCTCTGACTTTAACCTTTAACTCACCCATGTCCCTGGGACTTCCCTCACCACCCCTGACACCTTGTCTTGCCACCTGACCTCCTCCTTGCCACTGACAATGACAATGACAATGTTACACTCCTTCCAGACTCCCTCTTCATCAATGTCATTGATGTTGCCCTGCAGGAGAAGCTAGCCTCCTCCTCCACCTCTGACCCCCTTGTGTTTGATGCACTTCATGCCATCACCAGTGATGTCCCAGCCCACTTTCACTCTTGCCTCTCTGACTGGCAGTATGATGCCAGTGTCCTCACATACCAAGGCCACACCTATGTTCCCCTGGACCTCCATAAATCCATTGTTGAACAACATCACAATCACTTCACTGCTGGCCACCCTAGTTATTTGAAAACTCATCAACCCATAGCCTTGGAGTTCTGGTGGCCCAGCCTTGCTCAGTTTGTATGGAAATATGTTGAAGGGTGTGCCTCCTGCCAGTCAGCCAGAGCCAACACCCATCCCACAGTCCCTCCTCTGTTGCCTATCACCTCCTCTTGCTCCTATCCCTTCCAACAGGTTTCCTATGACTTGATCATGGATCTCCCCCTCTCCAATGGCTTTGATAGTCTTTTGGTCATGGTAGACCATGGGCTTACTAAGGGGGTGATTCTCTGTCCTATGAAGAAATCTGTCTCTGTCAAAGGAGTTGGCTCTCTCTTTTTCCATAAGGTTTATACTTGATTTGGCCTATATGACAAAATCATCTTGGATCATGGCCCCCAGTTCACCTCTGCCTTTGCCAAAGAACTTGAATGACTCCTTGGATACAACCTATCCCTCTCCACAGCTTACCTGTTATGATTCGCCCCTATTCTTTTTCCTCTTTGTCATATGCTTGTCATCATCAGCTTAATCCAATGCTTCTCCTTCAATAGAGTGCTCTAGAACATGCAACATGTTTGTTGCACACCTTTATCTTTGTTATCTTTGCTTCCTTTTCTTTTCAAACTTTCTTCACTCAGTCATAGTTGTTCCATGACCTTCTATGACTTTCCACTGTACAGTATATAAGCTTAGGTACTTCGTCCCTTGTACTCCAGCTTAGTCCTGCTCAATACTACCTTGTTCCCCTCACTCCCCCCCTCATAACTCACTGCTACCCTCTTGATAGACAGACTTATCTTCAAACCACCTGCTATACATCCTAGCAGGCAGAACCCTTGACCCTGTGCAGCAAGTCCTTTGCCTCCACCTCGAACCCTCAATCCCACACTTTAGTTCTTTGAGCCTACACTCGTTCCTACCCAGACTAAGCATAACATTACCATCCTCAATCTGATGGAGAAACAGAATGTGTCAACCAAGAAGTCAAAACCTATCTCCACATCTTCTGTAGTAACTCCCCCTCCACATGGTCCCAAATGATCTCCCACACTGAATTTGCCCACAACCACTGCCCTCACTCTGTCACTGGCAAACCCCCCTTCTTCCTCACCTATGGCCTTGAACCTCACCCCCTCCCCACTGTCATTGCTGAATCCAACCTCCCTGCAGTCAAAGAACAACTGAAGACTCTCTCTGCTGCCAGAGATGAAGCTCTGGCTGCCCATGAACTTGCTAGACAGGTCATGAAAGCTTGCTCCCATGGCAAATTTACCCCCTTCTATAAAGGTGACAAGGTTTGGCTAGAAGCCTACAACCTAAAATGCCTTATCTCCCATCTGAAGTTTACTCCTAAGTGAGAAGGACCCTTTACCATTGTCCAGGTGCTATCCCCACTAGTTTACAAACTCTGCCTTCCTCATACCTGGAAAATTCACAACATGTTCCACACTTTCCTTTTATCATCCTATCATGAAAACAACATACATGGCCCAAACTTCCCTTCTCCACCACCTGACCTTACTGATGGAGAAGAAGAATATGAAATGGAAAGAGTGATCCAACACAAGGGAACTCCAAACAACCACCACTTTTTGGTCTGATGGAAAGGATACTTGGCCAAAGAAGACTCTTGGCTTCCTGAATCAGAGTTCAAACATGCCAAGGAAATTCTCTCAGACTATAAAGACCTTCATCCCTGTGTTTTCCCTTCATCCTCTTCTTCACCATCATCTCATCACAATACCAAACATCTCCCCTAGCCACTCCTCCTCTGTTGAAGCTGATGCAGGCTGGAACCCCCTCCCAAACTCCCCTGTCTTGAAACCTTGGGCCATGCCTGGGACAGCCTGTGGCCACCCTCTCCCATCACTACTGAACTCATTGTCAACATTCCTTCCTTTGCCTCTTGAGTATGCTGTGATCCTTTCTCTTCAATTCAACAAGGTTATATGCTCCTATTTCTTGACAACCCTAATCTTCACATTGCCCTTCATAACCATTTAGAACCTACCTCCCCCCTTCATTTGCTTTTCCATATGTATTACAAACTTCATCATCTCCAAGCCCATGCCAACCTCATCACCAATGACACCACTTGTATGCACCACTCATTCCATGTCCTTGAAACTCACCTCACCCTTCAAGACCTTGTTGTATCCATGATGTATCAATTGGAGACAGACACTCTAACTTCAGACATCCAGCACTACATGGAACATCTTAACTCAAAGTCCAACACTGACAAATGATCTCCTGAGGCTTCTAGTGAACCCCTGACCTCAGAAGAGCTAGCCTCTCTGGAGTGTACTGAGGTAGCCTGGGAAGGTGAAAGGAATGGCCTTTACCTGAAAATCATCCCTTCTACAACAAGGCTTGTTTCCACTGTCATCACCTCTCCCACATCAGGCCTAACTGTATCTATTATTGTTGCCCTCATTGCAATTGACATGCCCCAGGACATTCTGCCTATCAATGCCCCCTCCTTTGCCACTGATCCCCAGCTCCCCTCATTTCCTCTTCCTCATTGTCCTCCTCTCATTCATCTTGTGGATCTCATAGGTCTCGAACCTTCTCATCCTCCACTTCCACTCACTCCCTTGCACAATGTCTCTCTTCTCCTCCAGTCCCTCACACTTCCCTCCCCATTTCCCCTCCCTCTGGTTGTTGTCATCACCAATATCTCCCTCATTCCAATGCTAAGCTTCATCACCTTTCTGGCATGCCTGTCAAAGGATCCTTAGATGTCAATGAAGAATGGGGATACCCTGACTATGATGCCTCCACCTACACCAACATGACTGGTTCCCCTGGTGGTGATCACTACATGGACCTGTAGTTCATCTTCCTTTTCACTTCTTTGTTTCTCACTGTGGTTTCAAATTTACTTCAGGGGTAATGTTATGATTCACCCCTATTCTTTTCTCTTGTCATTCATGCTTGTCATCATTGGCTTAACCTGATGCTTCTCCTTCAATAGAGTGCTCTAGAACATACAATGTGTTCATCACACACCATTACCTTTATCACCCTACTTCCTATTCTTTTTGAACATTCTTTGCTTAGTCATAGTTGTTCCATAACCTTCTATGACTTTCCATTGCACAATATATAAGCCTAGGTACTTTGTTCCTTGTACTCTAGCTTAGTCCTGCTCAATTCTACCTTGTTCCCTTTGCTCCCCTCATCATAACTTGCTGCTACCTCTTCAGTAGACAGACTTACCTTCAAACCACCTGCTATATGTCCTAGCAGGAAGAACCCTTGACCCTGAGTGGCAAGTCCTTCATCCTTACATACCTTGAACCCTTGACCCTACATTCTAGTTTTTTGAGCCTATGCTCATTCCTACCAGGACCAAGCATAACAGAAGGTTTATTGCCTCCTGTAGGGTGGTACCTGTTATAGGGTATGGATAAATGTGCAGGTACCCAGAGGGCATACCTGTACTCATACCCCACCAATACCTGAACCCAGACCTATGTGGGTATGCCATACCCTTGCCATAGCCAACTTAGCATTCAGTTATCTTTGGAGTCATGCACAACAGTTCCAGAATGAAATGTGCCATGGCACTAACTGCCACTGCACCCACAGCAGGTGCTGCCAACTTCCTGGCTGATTTGTCTGTGGATAGTCCACAGCTCATCACCACCACCACCTCAATGACAACAATGGCAGAACAACACTACTGCCACCTGAACAATGACAACAAGGGCAAGGATGAGCAATAGTGCACCACCACCACCTCAACAACAATGGCAGCAATGAGGGTGGGCATTCCCTAAGGATAACTCACTCCTTACACCTCTTTGTTTTTTTTACTAATTTTGAAAATACATGTGTGTGTTTTGGTTATTCAGCTATGCTGGCAAAAGCCAGTAAGCTAAAGCATAAGCAAATTAGTGGTTTGAAAGTGCAGAAGCAACTAAGTATGCAAGCCCAAAAGCACTAAAGTGCTCATAAAGCCATTTTAAAAGATGGTGGATCTGCTTTAAAAGCTGTAATTTACTTTACATGCATATGTACAAAGTGGCTCCAAAGTGGCTCCAAAGCTCAGCAAAGTGATCATGAGATTTGCTGATGTGATATGGTGGATCAGCTCACCAAAGTTTATGAAAACCTTCATTCAGCTCAGGACCAAATGAAAAAGTATGTAGATCAGAAGCAATCTGATGCCCCTGCTTATGCAATAGGTGATTGAATATGGCTATCTACCAAGAATTTGAAATTACCTCAGAAATCATGAAAACTGACAGAACACTGGATTAGATATTATGAAGTCATAGAACTAATGGGTTCCAATGGGGTCAAGCTGTGCTTACTGTCTTTTATGAGGATTCATCCTGTTATTAATATTTCTAGACTTAAGCAGTATTGGGAAAGACTGCCCAGGCAGACTGTGTCTCACCCTGGTCCTGCTCTCATTACCAAAGATAGGGACATGGAGTATGAAGTTGAATACATTGTTTAGTCTTGGTGGAAAGGCTGCCACTTGGAGTATTTGATACACTGGACCAGTTACAACAACTCAGAACACACCTGGGAGCTGGCCAGCAACCTCACTCATGCCAAAGATGCAATCAATGAGTTTCATTCTTCTCACCCCTCTGGCTGCAAAGGTTGTGGATGAGTTACATCGATTTTTGTGGACTTTTCTCCCCCTATGAGAACATCACAGAATCTTCTTGGATCCCCTTCAATCACCTGGAAGTCAATCTTTAGGAAGGGGGTAGCGTTATGGATGTACATTTTTCACTTTCTTTATATCTCTTTTCTTTTCCTTTTCTTTTTTCATTCTTGGCCCCTGATGGGGTGTACAGTGAGCTCAAAAACCCTTTCCATGTTTGCCACAATTGCAGTGCATGATGTGTACTGCCACAGGCTGTGGGAATCACACTTAGCCTTGGTGGAGTCTTAGGTAGCCCATACCATTGGCTACAAAATTGCTCCCTGGGTCATGTGATTTGATTCACAGGCTGTGGAAATATGAATATTTTAAGACAGCAACATCATGGAAAGGGTTTTTGAGCTTTTGAATTGACCAGGGTATTTGGGTATTATTAGTACTTGGTATAGCCTCCTTTTGCCCTAATCACTGCCTGGACTCTCCTAGGCATGCTTTCAACCAGTTTCTGACACTCCTCCACTGGTATCCTTTCCCATTCCTCCTGAACTCTATCCCACAATTCATGAATCCCATTAGGGGGGTTTTCCTGCTCTGCAAGCCTCCTTTTGAGCCATCCCCAAAGATGT
>JBBPMV010000477.1:0-15466 GCA_038090495.1 Heimioporus retisporus | reverse complement strand
GTCCAGCATCCGTGAAGCGTATGTGTCCAACCTACCACTCAACTGTATCTCCTAACGACAGTTCGGTTTGAAGTCACGAGTCACTCATGCTCGCACGCACACCCACACGCGGACTCCGACTCGGAGTCGTCATACACTCGAATACAACGACTTGCATGGTTTTTCGAAGCTCATTTCGGAGAGGTGGAGCTACACATGCCTGAGGAAATCGACCAAGACGAACAAGAGAATGGGGAAACACGCCAGGACCCCGCATTGATTGTCCGCGTCGACGATAATGAGGCACATATCAATCTCATCTCTTTAGTGCGTTCAGCACGTCGAGTCGTCGAAGCTAGTTCTAACGCGTCATCTTAGCTCGTGGCGAGTTCAAACGAAGCGCTGAAGAAACGTGTCGAGACCGTGCTGGATATGGCTCTGACCACCGTTAGTTCGCTTACCGAATCTTTCCAAACGGACACGTTTGTGTTGCAAGAGGACGCGGTAGTCGAGAAGGAGATGGATCAACAGGCTGAGTCGTCTGACACGTTGGAAGATACGATTCCTCTCCACAGTGAAATGCCGAAAATGGATGTGGTAGAAGGGCAAGCATGATATAGTTGAGTGGTGGGTTTTATATTCACCTTGGGTAATCATGGCGCTGTAGCATCTTATCTCTGTGACCGATCGAGGGAAATATTAATAATGCAACGCCACTCGCTCACAGTAACTACTCTTTCTGGAATCTAGATTCAGCTCATTAGAGCGTACAAGGTATTGTTCCCATCATCACTTTATTTAGGGCCTGGTTAGCACATGTTTTTTTAACGATAACGTGGTGGGAATCCAGTGTATTTAAGCGGTCTGTTATCGTTAACAAGCATGTACTAACCAGGCCCTTAGTGAACTCCGGTCCGAAGTGTGGGTCGAATGTAATGTTGCGGAGGAAGAACACCCACCAGAGATCGATCTCTCGCGCCGGCATCAACGGAGTTTGCATGACCTGTCGTCGATCTTGACGTTGCGAGCAAACGTCTGAATGGCTGCCAGGGTCGTCTCGTCTTCGGAGTGGTGGGATAAATGAGATCGCGAGCAGATAATTATACTATCATATCTCATCCGCTCACATGACACGGACTCCCGGCCACATATATATTCAAACATGAGACGTTGAAGATGTACGTTGTTTTTGCATCCCTTCCTTGGTCGCTCACTAGAGAGATTAGACGGCACTAAACATGACCACCCCTCAAAAATCGATGCCTTATGGTCCGTCTACTACAGTAGCTTTTATGCCATACACAGGCTAACCTGACCCGTAGTCCGATTGGGCAACTCGGGTTTGAAGGTGTCCAAGATTATCTTGGGAACCATGCAGTATGGTGAGTGGCGTACGGTCTCCCTGTTCTACCTGTTGATATGCTCCCAAGGAACAAGTGAATGGCAAGACTGGGTCCTTGGCGAGGAGGAAGCCATCACACACATTAAAGCTGCGTAAGTTACGAGGAGGGTGTCAAGGTTATCGACTTACCCGGAGCCAGCTATGACGCAGGCATCAACACCTTTGATACTGCCGACGTACGTCTCAACCGAACTGATGCAGGAGCTGTGGTGACATGTCTTCTCGTATAGATGTACTCCAATGGTGAATCGGAGGTAATCTTGGGAAAGGCAATCAAGAAGCTGAATCTCCCTCGCGATGAAATCGTGGTCATGACAAAGGCATGCACCTGATGTACATGTCTACCCCATGTCTAATGTCTTCCATCGACTGCAGGTCTACAACGTCGTTGGACGCACTCCTAGCGAGAAGCTATTCAGGTCGGCGGTTCACCCTGACACATTGGGATACGTCAACCAACGCGGGTTGAGTCGCAAGGTGAGGCGGTGTTTACATATTCCATGCGATGACCTCCCATTACTCCTAGCACATCTTCCAATCCATCAAACACAGTCTAGAGCGTCTTCAGCTTGACTACGTGGATGTCCTTCAGTGTATGCTTTTGCGCCCACTCCCCAGACACTAGGTTTAATTCGCGTTGTAGGCCACCGTTTTGATAAGGAGACACCCATTGAGGAGACGGTATGTGCTCGTTGAATGGTGCAGGGATCACTCTCATGTGGGGACAGATGCAAGCATTGCACGACGTGGTGAAAGCCGGATACGTCCGTTACATTGGAATGTCCTCTTGCTGGGCATACCAATGTGAGTCGAAACCTTGGAGGATTGACCGTGTGTTGACTTGACATTCCAGTCCAGGCAATGCAAAGTATTCATTCGTTGACAAGCGAGAGAGGACTACCATCTAACGTACAATGCAGACTATGCTATCGCAAACAACTTGACACCCTTCATCTCCATGCAGAACCATCACAGCCTGATTTATCGTGAGGAAGAACGGGAGATGTTCCCGACCATGAAGGTAAGAGCGGACAGTCGACCGGTGTTGAATAGCTGATTCATTCGTGTTGTTTGACAGATGTTCGGTGTTGGATGTATCCCGTGGTCCCCGCTTGCGAGAGGATTGCTCACGCGTCCCCTTGGCGAACAAACTGTCCGCGGAAAGACAGACATGTGCGTACTGCCGTACACCGATTGCACTGTGCACACGCCTGATCGGCGTCCAACAGAACCATCAATTCCTACATCCAGAACGAGTCTGACAGGGACATCATTAACCGGTGCGTCGCATTGTTATGGTTGCAAAACGAGCAAAGTTGACGTTATGAATAGTCTCGAGGAGGTTGCCCAGAAGAAGGGCGCTAGCATGGCTCAAATTGCGCTTGCTTGGTCGTTGTCCCAGGATGCGATCACTGCGCCAATCGTCGGAACTACCTCCTTGAACAATCTCCTGGAGCTTCTCGGTCAGTCTCTCGATCGTGTCTCAAGCACAGTGCTGACAGCCTGTATTTAGGTGCCATCAAGATCATGCTCACACCAGAAGAGAAGCAATACCTGGAGGAACCTTACAGACCGAAGAATGTAGTTGGTCATAACTGAATCTTGCACCGGAAAGACGGATTTGTATGTCAGGCATAACACGTCCAGCAATCCATGATTGCATACTAGTGTAATGAAGATCATCCGTGCCGTTTGAACCTCCAATAAGTTCTTGGCGAATAGTTGATACACTGATAATGCAAATGTAGGACTTCTCTCACCTCGCACCGACAGAATTTCTCGTAACTCGATCGTAAGCTAGCGGGACGGTGCTTTGCTCATCCGAGTCATCATGATTACTCGCGTCGAATACATCGCTGTCACACCTTCTCTACCCCTTCTACGGCGAACACGGAATGGATGCTATTCTGGGCCTCGTAGTCGAGACAAGATGCTGCCCAGAACATAGGTGGCACGTGCAAAGCCGCCTCATGGCTTCCGTCCTGATCCCCGATCATCCCAAACATCACAAGAGACTTCCCCCCCCGAGCCTCAGGTCCTTCGTTCTCGTACAGACCCAGTGCTTCCTGAAACTACTAGGTGATGGCAGGTTCCCGTTAGGAGCGACTGTAGCTCCGCCTGGCATTAGATGCGATCTGCCTGCAGCTCCGTCAGGCGGAACTTCCATGCTCTGTCTGCACGGTTTGCTGCCGTTCCTGTCGTTTCAAGACTGCTGTAAGTACTGGTTTTGATCTGCAAACCTCGAGATACCGGTTACTATTGACAAACTCGCCAGGTCAGCTGCCCTTAGAGGGCAGTCGTTCTGGTCTTGCATATTATACATGACCATGTCTAGCGGATATAACAACGGTCGCACCGCCTCATCCCCCCGGTAATGTTTTTGATGTATGTCGGACCGTGGGTCTCGCATCTATCCGGATTACGTTTCCCCATCAACCTAAGTACTAGCCACCGGGCGCGGACACTGGCCATGGTAAACACGCGTGGTATCCATCAAGTCTCCAGCCGACATATTGAGTTACGTCGAAGCCACGCCCACGCACGTGGGTTATGTGATATGTGAAAATGATCAAGAGGAGAGCAACCCACACACTGTTGAGTCCCAGGAAAGTCAAACAACACCTCGGACCTGCCAAGGTTGATATGGGTATCCTTACTGTATTCAGCGCTACAAAAGCTATGCCTTAGACCATGAGTCCTCATCACTGCTCACAGCCCCATTCCGTAGGGAGTTGCACTGGGACTTTCCCATGACTTGCAGGGTACTATGATCGCTGTACGTATTCTGCGTGCGAAGCACACTGATTTCCACAGGGCAACCATTCGTAGTCCGCTGACTTGTCTGACGTTGGGCTAGGCCAAAGCGCACGACAATAATCAAGGGTGATATAGTCTGCAATCTCCGCATCAGACATGCACGCCATACTAGATCAAGTCAACTCACGGCAATTTGTGCGGCGATACCGACGCCAGCGATTCCAGCCTCGTGACCGGATGCAAACAGACAGAACATGATGACCGTGGCCGTTGTGATGAGTGCCCCACACTCCACTATTAAGAGTAGAGTGCTCTGGTAATTAAGGCGTCGCTGGTTACCCAACGCAGAAGTCGTGCGCTCTGCTTTCCAGAGGCGGTATGCGATGCCGAAGTTTGCCGTCAAGTTAGTGGCGGTCTCGAGCCCCCATCCAGTCAAGCCAAGGGTAACAACCTCGTGGGTCTTTCCTGTGGCCGTGGTCGGTATAAAGCTGGAAACAGCCAAGAGTGCGACACCTTGAATGTTTCTCAATACTCGAGCTCGATCGCCGGCAATGATCGACACTCACAGACGTGCGCAGCCCAGAGAATTAACTATCCGTTAAACTCAGTATGACGTGGGTTGCAATGACTCGAGACACATACCGGAACGATGCAGACTCTCAATTTGCGTCCCCAGAGACCGTGTAACCGCCATATCTAATGTCATGAGCAAAAATGATGTTCAACAAGGAAATGGCACGTACCAGCAGCAATTCTTGTACAAAAGTCTGATTCCGATTATTTCAGGATCCGCATGCGAAGACAGATTGCTCACATTAATCACATAGACATAAAAGCCAATAATATATAATGTACCGCGACGTGAGTAGTACGCGCTAGGATTACCTCCATCGGAGAATGCTTGAAGTAGTTGAATGAGTGAGATGATAACATGGGCAGTAGATAATGAAAACTGCACGATAGCTGCAGCGAGAACCCTATATTATTTTGCAATGAACATTATTTCATCCACTTGGTTGGCAGGAATCACCTGTGAGATGACACAGTCCTTGGTGCCAAGACCTGGACACAGAATCCAAACAACATGCAACTTGTGCATGATTTAGCTGGTCCTGCGACATAGAACATGTGGAATAATCACGCACTTGAACCCTGAGCATCAATTGGACAGGATGTTGAGACTAGAAATGTGGTATTACTAGTCACGTACCATAGAAAATGGCCTCCAACCATGCGCAAGTGAGGTACATCTGCCCTATGGTCTGACCCATGACGATGGAGGGGGGGTGAGAAAGGGAGAGATCTGGTGGTGGTGGTCAGAGCATCACGTATTGGCACCTATATAGGTAGCGCAAGCTGCACCTTCCGGGAAGGTGTCTATCTTGCCTATGATACTAGTATTTTTAGATGTAGACGCGATGGAAGCTTTGCTCCGAGGAGCGGTTCACAGAATGAGTTCAGCTCACACCGGCTGGACCTATAGTCAAACACACATTATCATTCATAAAATTTAAGCTTATTACCCACCTTTTTAATTTGTATTTTTTGAAGATCGCATCAATGAGGGTATTGTGGCATTCAGCTGCCCCATGGACTCTCGGGTGATGCCAGGAGCATGGAGCAATCATGCTCCATGGAAATTGCCGTGTAAAGGTTCTCCCATGGACTCAGTAAAAGTTACGGAATATCCTGGGACTTGAGTAATAGCAACATCGGTCTAGACAAGTATGACCCACACTGGCCACTGGTACTGGCCACTACCCGCACAAGATCAGTGATGGAATAGTGGTGAGCCTCCCACAGAAAGTCGTTAACCCTTGCCAAAAAGTACAATCTAAAGCTCAACGCTTAGCGTCGGGACCGTGACAGCGTGAAGTTGTCCATACTGTGTGACTGCCAACACTGGTGGAATCCGTGCCCATCAAAAGTGCCTCCGTTCCAATGATAAGTCTGGTCTGTTGCGAAGTTTGGGGTCGTGAGTCATGACAGTACCGAATTTTAAGGAACTTTCCTGCTGCTTTGCGAGCGGGTGAGAACATCGCCTATGATACCTAAGCACTTACACTCATCAAGCTCAGCAATGTTCAAGAGTTGACACTCCTTTGTGATTACGCATCCCAGACTCTCAGTTTGACTGCAACAAAGTCGTGTAAAGATGGATCGGGGGGCTGAGCTGTTGAACGCCAAAAAATTGTGACTGGCTTCTACGAAGTGCCACTTTTGACGGTGATCGAAGTTCGGCCGAGTCAACGCCGCACTAGTTGCTTAATAATTTGAGATGGGCGGCCATCTTCGCATAGGATAATGGAAAGGATCAAATGCCCACGGGCCAGCAAGCGTTGGTGACTCATGGTTATTGGGCACCATCATGACCATCTCTAGCACCACCGCAATTCTCGCGTAAGGGCGAGAATACCTTTAGGCTATTTACTGTCTGAATTCGCTTTGTGAAACTATGTCGAGCGTGCAATGGCTACATGCTAACGAGACTTTCGCTGCCAGGTTTGATCAAGTCATAAAACACAGCACTAATCAAACATCATTAGCTTCTCCAGAAGCGCCTTTGATGTTGATGATTACGATGTGAGTCCTCAACAAATCATGTGACCAAGCTTAGACTTGTTCGGTATAATACGTTATATATCAAAGTTACATAAAGAATGCCACTCCTTCTGTATAGCTAGATCTGTCTCATCACATCGCGGAAATTGCTCGGTTGAACCTCCATCATTAAAAATAGAATACAGCTAGCTCAATGAGGCTGATCCAGATGGTCTCCAAACGACCTTTTTACCAGTGACCCTGGCCCTGAACAACAAAGTTCCAATTTCCTCACAAGTCTTTATTGCAGTCAGCGATGCACTGCCTCTATGATACGCGAGGATACTTGTGGTTACTATAAAACCACCTTTCGCAATCCCTAAGCACGACTTCAAGTTCAATATGCGCGCCTTTCTCTCCCCAAAATATGTCCTCTTTGCAGTTCTGTCTGTCATTGGTACGAATGCGGCCACACTCCAGCGTCGTCAGTGTTCGGAAACGTTGAACAATGCGAACGTACGTTTATCCCTACCTGTACCTCGGGACTGAGAAAGACCGACGAGGCGCACCAAAGCTGGTTGCAAACGAGCTGCAATCAAAATACTGGAACGGCAATAGCTACAATGGGGGTGAGGCTTGGACAGATAATGTAGGTGTAATACGCGGGTTTGTCTTGACTTCTGACCGTTCGGCATCCCATCGACAGAATGCGCTGGAGGATCTGCACAACCTCATGCTTGCGGCTGGCAGTGACACTTGGGAGTACATTAGCTATGGTTCAGTCATAGGGCTGGCTGCACTGAATCCATCCCAGGACTGGAACGCTTTCTTTGGTGGAAGTTATGACGACGCCCAGGTATTTGCCGTTTTTCTGTCCGAAAAATTGTGGTGATGAACGACACCCTCTAGTGGGCCATACTCGCATTGTGGAAGATTTGTGACTACAGGACTTCCCGTGGTCAGGACTGCAGCGCATACATGGTAAACGAATTCATACCGAGCGTTTCTCATTTATCCTATTCACTCATTCGTTTTTTTTATTTTCTAGTCCAGTTCCCTTGCAATTTACGACATGGTCGCACAACAATGGGACAGCGCTTGTGGGGGCGGAGGTGTGCTTTCACATGCATCTGGTGTCCCAATTGATTGACTTGTTGAAAGTCTGGTGGTCGAGCGCAAAAACATACAAGAATGCGATCACTAATGAGCTCTTTCTTCTGACGTCGGCATCAGCCTACTTGAGAACCCAAGTTCAGGGGTACCTTAGCAATGCTATTATGGTAAATTGATCGGTTCACCTTGTGTTCAAGGCCATTTACCAAGATACCTGTTTAGGAATACCAATGGCGTACGTCTTTCGGCCAAAAAAAAGCTACATGCCGCATAACCGCTCGTAGTGTCTGCATCCGGAATGCAAGGTTCGAATGGCTTGTTCAACGACGGATTAGACAGCAGCACATGCCAGAACAATGGCCAGGTAGGAGTTACTTGTCATGTTGACACCGCGCCCCGCTCATACTTTCATTAGACCACGTGGACATATAACCAGGTGCGTCTGTTGCAATATATCACCACTCCTTCCCTGTAGCTTCGTAGCTCGATTTTTAACACTCACCTCTTCCAAACCTAGGCCGTTGTCGCATCCGGACTAGCAGCCCTGTACGCGGCCACCAATGACGCTCAATACCTCCAAGCTGCACAAGTCAGCTTAGACGCGACCATTCAGCTGCTCACTTCCGACGGTATCCTCAAGGAATCATGTGACGATGCCCAAGCCGACGGCTCCCAATGTGACAACGATCAGGTCCGACGCCTCGCTCCTCTCACGCGAATGTACTGACTCCAGCCACCCTGGTCCTTTTTTTTTCTCCCAGAAACTATTCAAGGCAGGTCACACAAGCATTACCGCCACATCTGCTAACGTCGGACTACGAATCGCCTACAGGGCATATGGATGAAACACGTGCAATACTTTTTGGACATGGCCAACGACGCGTCGATCACGGCCAAATATAGTAGCTTCTTGTGGGCGCAGTATAGCGCAGTGTGGCACTACGGCATGAATGCGGCGAACGATGTCGGTTCGGTGTGGTACGCCCCCGATCAAGGTGGGTCGGAATGGGCACCGCAGTCATCCACGAGCGGTTTAGAGGCCGTCGTTTCGGCTGCTAAGGTAATCCCTGTCAAACGTTCCTGGCGTCCATCAAACTGACCCCTATGATCTCTCCCAGTATGCAGCTTGCCAGCCTGTTTAGTGTATGCACCCTGCTCTTCTCGATCCGAACAATTCCGATTTATTTATGTAAGAACCAGAGAAAGGCGAGATATCCACAAAGAGGGGAAAAAGGTGGCTATCAGCTCACGCTGGTGGAAGCTTGAGCTCATCCTCTGGCTTGTAACCAATCATTCTGCCCCGATGGTTCTGATTCCTCTGACTTCAACTCTACAAGGTTGTGTGAACAAAAAAAGTAGCTTGAGGGGAGCTGCGCTACACGCAGCCGGTCTTCTGCTAGGCGCGTGTGGGGGGGTCGAAACTCTTCTGCTCCTGTGCCGGGACACCCTGCATGCATATACAAGCGCACCCGCCCCTGCGAGCGAATGTATCTGCCAACTTGCTCAGATACACTATCACTACTGGCAACAGCACCGGATCTGAATCTGATTGTACCACCAATAGGAGTCAACGATCTTAACACTTGAGACTCTCAAACTGTCAACATATATAATGCCGAAGCTCCATCCATCTATATTTTGTTATCATACATCTTGATCAATCTGATGATCATGGATCACGCCGGCGCAAGGTTTGTTCCGTTGCAGTCCACGCTCCCAGACCCTCGGTTACTCCGTCTCGCGGGATGGAAAGAGCCACTGAGGTGGAGAAAATGAAGGCGACAAACGTGAGGTTGTTTTTCGTGAAGACCGTCAGAAGCATTCCCAAGTCATAAAAAAAAACTTAGCTGTGGGGGATCGAGGCACAGCCGTGCTTCGATGGTGAAAAGCGCGCGATCAGCCCGCAAGGAAAATGCCAAAGGAGGTATACACATGCTTTTTGTCAAGCTCGTGTGGCCTCTTTCAGCGATCTCATTTCGGGTCAGGATCAGTCAGGGGGACATCATTCTCGCTTCGTGGTCTCCAAGACAATAAGGCACATATCATTGTCAAGTACACCGCGCGGATGGCGCCAGATTGTGGGTCGCTCTGGCATCGTCCGAACAAGATCCATTGCTCACTGGACCTCTGTAGTGAAAGCATATGACAAACTTCCCGAAAGCGCCGGAATCAACGAAATTGATGACGGCGAATGCACATTCGAGTTTGGCAGCGAAGGGGGATCGATATCAATGACGTTCAACATCCTTTGGTACACACAGAGTTTTCTCGTTTCTGTGTTCCTACGCTCCAGGTGTCTTGGGGGTCGTCTCATTCCGATCGCAAAGCCCGTCACGGCGTCGATACCGAAGTGGCAACCGGGTTGGTATGCCCGAAGCGCGTACAAACGGATTTTCCGACGTGGTAGGGACCTCCGCATCATCAAATGTTGGGTTGAGCAGATAACATAGCACCAAGTCTCTTAAAGTTACCATACGTCACACCACATGTAATGTCCACCGTGGGGCAAAGCCCCGAAGGACAATAAACGAAGATAAAAAAAAAAAGTTGGGTTCACGACAGGGAGACAGCCAGGCGAATGCATGGCACTTGACGACATCATTCGGATTGGAAGTCTACCCGAACGGATAGTCACCTCTTCTGCAGGCCTTGCGTGCGCAGAGGTCCTAAATCGAAGAGTCCGTGCAAGCATCAGTTCCAAAGGGACGTCTACTCCAAGACGAGGTTCCATGAATGCCACTGGAGCCTCTTGGTCCACTGGGGCCGCAATTCCTGGCCCGGGAAGCCATTAAAGAAATGCATATATAAGGGCATTGAAGGTGAACCAACCCTTACCGGCAGAATAGAATAGATGGTCACCGTTTCCTATCGATACATAAGTTGTAGTCGATAGTGTCTTTTATTTTACACCACAGAGGGTACTGTGTCTTGAATGGGATAAATGGAGAGTGTTAGGGGCACGGATGCTGGGGAGCCGCAGATTCCGAAGAAGAGAAAGCGCCGCGATCCGTGATCGTGTTTGCCATGTCATAATCTAGGCTCTGGCCGCGGGAAGCCTTGCAACCGCAAATTCTCTCTGAGCCACGCGCTGGAAACTACCCGCGTGTCGCTATAACGTCCACCAGTAAACTCGCCTTAGTCCGATTCAGGATAACGAACAGATGCCCGGACATCCCTCAGCGCTTTCCATGGAAAAGATCCCAAACATTCGGGAGCAGACATGAACATGCCAACACTTGAGCATTTTGAACACCGTTCGAAGGCTCACCTTCGGCGGTATGGTTACCACCGTTTCAGTCTGTGGACCACTGCTATAACCTGTTTTGCGATCCACTACGTGTTTTGTTTCTCCCGTGCGGTATTTGAGCCCCCGGCAGCGATGAAACGCAGGTGTGCCACGTTCAGCGTTTCTCAAACCAACGCTGGCGATGTTGGAGTGACGATGGACAGGAGGCATCACTTGCGCACGCGACGGAGTCGAGAATGTCTCACTGACGGGAACAATCCCGAGAATGTGGCTGTGCTGCTACCAGAGTCCATCATCTGCACTCGCCTGGCACCCGTCCTTGACATCGCTCCGCAGCTGTGCTAGTTCTCATGCGACGACGATCGTCGGCCTCCCCATGTGCGCGTGTGTATGTGTATGGGGCATAACAAGTCACGCGGGATTCTGCCTATGGACGAAGTAGCGTCGATCATCACGAGGCTCCCGGGGGAGCGGGCAGGGCGACCTCGCGTGAGACGAGCTGACGCCGCGACGCCCGAACCGTTGGCGCCGGCTGCGTCCCACGCGCGGTCTAGGAAAGGCCGTCCTTTTCTTTCACGTGTCAAGATGGACGGGTTCGTGTCATGGCTGACTACTCTTCCCGGTACGCACCTTCTCCTGTTCCATGTATGTCAATCAATTGCAGAGAAGACGTTCGTTACCACGTCCTAAGGTACGGTGAGACACTGCGAGGCGGGGTAGGAGGTAGGGGTCCTCTTGTCTCAGGTATTGGCCTGCTGCCGCGAAGCGGCACGCTCGCCAGTACGTGGCATTGAAATGCTTGGATGAGGAGCACAAAATCCTAGGCAGACTTTTTTTTTGTTTTTTTCTGGAACAAAGGTTCCAACTTCCTCCGCTCGCGTCGACGACGTCCCCGCTAGCTTTTCCGAAAGCTGTTGTTTTTTCTCAACTGTCAAGGTGATTCATGTCGCGTGACCCATCCCGGTATGCGCCTCTCTTTTTCCACGTGGATGCTTCATATCCGTCAGAAATAAAAAATAAAATAAAAATCACCGTGTCATAAGATGGTGCAGGGGGGGTTGCCTCGGGTGTCATCTTGGGCAGACCGCATCGCTGCTGTGAAGAATTTTACTTTCTTTCTTTTGTTTGTTTGGGGGGGAAATAGTCCAAGCAAAAAATGCGTCCGAGCTCATGGGCGTGATCATGGGAGACTCAGGCATCCTCCCCGAAGCTCGACTTTGCGCAGCAAGTCTAGGTTCTAGTCCCTACGTTCCCTTCCGTGCGTCTTCGACTGTACCGAATTCCATCTTCAGGCCCTACGAAATCCATATATTTGAAGAAGAAAAAGCAGAGTCCACAGAAAGCGTGAAAAACGAACACAAAGAAAAGAAAAAAAAAGGTAAGGTGAGAGATATCGATATCATTCATAAATATTTCCACAGGAACCAAAAAAAAAAAAAAAGTACAACGTAGAAAAAAAAATTCCATTAAAGAAAAGATTCTGTACCCTACCTATATTACCGCTCACCCGCCCTCGGCCGTCTCCCGGCGATGATGCAGCAGCCGCACGGACTCGTCCGCTTCCGAGATCGTGTCTTGCTCCGCATCGCGTTCCTTCCGCCGCAGGGTCCCAGACCGCACCACGCTGTCGTCCCCCCCGAGCGCCCGCTCGAGCGCCTTCTCCCCACGCTTCTTCAGCCGGAGCGCCATCGCCGACTGCAGCGAGTCGATGTACGACTCGTACTTGACGATCTCCGTCAACAGGTGCTGCGACTTCTTCTCCCAATTGCTCTGCGCCTTCACCCCGTTCGCCGAACGCGGCTCGTACTGTCACGTCCCCAGTTGGTCAGCGTTTCTCACATCCCCACACGGGACAAACACGCACCAACGCCGCCATCGGCTCCCGCAGTTCGTTGTGGTGCTTGAGATCCTTCTTGAGCGTGCCCACGTACTTTTGCAGCGCCTCCAGCTGCGTCTCCTCGTCGTGTATGCTCGAGATCATCGGCGGTATCGGCGGTTTCCAGTCATTGATCGTCGTCCGTTCTTTCCACGGCGAATGAGGCGCCCGGACGGTCGACACCCCGTCTCGCCAACCGAACTTGCTGCGGTTGCTCCGGCCGCTACGCACGCTGAGCGTATCCGTCCGATCCGTGTCGCGCGACGCGTCATTGTCCGACACAGACCGCGCGTGCACGTCCGAGAGGCGGCTCCAGCCGTATTCCATGTTCGAGACACCCCCGGCGAGCGGCTCTTTGCTCGTCCGGGCGGCCCAGTAGTTGCATGTCGATACCCATTCGTTCACGAGCTCTTCCGTGCCCGCCTGGAAGAAATAGACACCCCCGTTGGCAAGCGTCAGTACCATACAATGCGGCCGTTGTCGGTTGTAGCCCGGCGGTGGCAACGCGTGCGCCAACGAGTGTGCTAGGTAGACAGTCCCGACCGAATGCGCGTTTTCCTGTGCACCTCCATCAGTCGCATCCCATAAAAGAAGCCCCGTAGCGACGTACGAGCCAATTCCCACCACCGACTATACCAGACGCACCCCCGCCGTGCTCTCCAAACGTAAACATGTTCAGCTCGCCCCGTTGTATGACCACGAACACGTCGAGCCAGTTCTTAGACTTGGCGCGCTTTCCGGCCGACTCCCAGTATTGCTTGCGACAGAGCATGCCCTCCTTCGCCCAAGGCGCGCCGAGCAGCGCAAGCTCTTCGTCCGTGATACTGATCGTCGTCGAGCTGGATTCGTGGCTGTGAAAACTCCGATCTTCGTCTTCCTGCGTTTCCCGTATGATCGTGTGGGACAGGTTGGACGCAAAGCCAAGCGCGGGCGTGAGGAACGCCGCCATCGAACCGTGCGTGCCCTAGGAAACGCGTGAGCAAACGCGCGCGTCGAGAAGATCGAGACAGCCTACGTCTTGCGTCGAGGCGGCAAAGCTGGGCGACGGACTGGCACGTCCGTCGATACTGCTGTTGCTGCTGTACGGGCTGTACGGCGTACCGAGGATGGACTGGATGCCTCGGATACTACCCCGCTTCAGGATCAGCAGTCGATCGGGTGGTCCGCGCAAGCTTCGGCTGCGTCCCATGGGGGTATGATGAGCTAACGCCTGCATGAGCCTAACAAAAGAAAAGGAGTGATACCCGTACCAATGGGCTGCAAAATCTGCTGGCTCTTGATCGCCGTGTACATGTCCTATGCCCGTCGCTCAAATCTCCCGCCCATCGAATCGAAAACGTTGAAAACGCACCTTGAGCAACCCTTCCATCTCTGCTTCCCAGTTCCGGTCATACACAACCTGCGACGACCCCGTGCTGAGTGATCTCGACTCCGCACCAGGCGAATGATGAAACGACGTGGTGCTGCTGTTGAGCGACGGCTGGATCGCGGACAGCGCCGCGGAAGAGAGTGCCCCCGACGACACGAACGTGTCCTTGGAGATGCTGTTCCAACTCGCGATGCTCCCGCTCCGCTTGGATCGCGCGACCGATTGAGTCTCGGTCCCTTCCGAGTTCGTATTTCGTCCGCTGCTCGTATCGTCCAGGTCGAGGTCCGTCGTGGACGCATGCCGTTGAGGGTGGAGTGATTGGATGGCTGCCATGGTATTTCGGACAAACTGGGTGCGAGACATGCGCGTCGTGATATCGGCAACATGGAGGTCAGTATTCAACAACAGAAGCGAGTAAGTAACCGCGTGAACGACACCTACATCGGACACCGCATCAGACTCAACCACAAAAGAAGAGAAAATGCGACACACTTGCGCTCCCATACGGCCGAACAGGATTACAATCCCAAAAACGCCGACTAAACTCTGCAAGGATACGATCGACCTGCTGCGTCTCCGCCTTGAGATACAGCTTGGAACATAACCGTCTACGAGAACGCGTCAGCCAACGCGGTCCACCTGCGCATCACCACCCACCTAAACGCATTGTCTAATCTCAACCCCGCAAAGTCGAAATAGTCCATGTAGTATCTAAGCGTGATCTTGTTGATCGAACCACTATCAATCAAAAAAGCATAAACGCGGTTATCATCATCAGACAAAGCGAACACGTACTGCCCGCCCAACCACTCGGCGATCTTGTCCTTGGCCAAAAACACCTCGTCCTCCTGATAACACCGCGCCGCCAACTCCTTGCCACGCTCTTCCGAGTCTTGCATCTCCTCCTTGTCCTTGAGCGAAAACGTCGGGTTCGACGCGAACCGAGTCAGCGGGAGATCGTTGGCCGTCAGCTCATGCGAAGACACTGCCAACGCGGTCGCTGTCAATCACATGCAGGACCACATGAGCAACGAATATCAAACAAACAAAAAAACAAAAAAACGCACAGGCATGCCGGTCATCGTGGGTTGGGATCAACGAGGGCTCCGAGGTCGACGCGGTCGAATGGTGAACGGTCAGCTTTGAGCCATCGCGATAAGACGATGGCATCGGCGTGCCATA
>JBBPMV010000474.1:0-15534 GCA_038090495.1 Heimioporus retisporus | reverse complement strand
GAGAAGGATTGTGACAGGTAGGAACAGGGATGCCAGTCGCCATTGACATCGGTTTGAAGGAGGACCCCTCCAGAGACGTATTTTGAGGCATCGGAGGTGACAAAGAGACGTCCGAGGTGGTTGATCAAGAGCTTATTCCGGCCTTGGGATTGCGATTCAGCAAAGACCAGGGTCAAGGACGTGGAGCGCACCGTTGGGTCCAAAGCTGGTACGCACGAGATCTGATAGCTCCGAGACGGCCTGGATGTTGCGCAGAACGGCATCCTCGAGGCCTTGTAGGTGCTAAACACGGCGTCGAGGTCGTCTAGTTAAAGGATCTGTATCGCACGTACCTTGTAGCCCTCCTTGAAGAGCTGTACGTTGTTGGCTTGGGGTACTTTGAGGGACATTGATGACGGTCGGAGTCTAACCAGACTCGATCCGGACCACCACCATCATCACGGTCCTTGAAACCACTCGGGGTGCCCCTTTCTCGTCGTCGTCGTGCACACCTTTGCTCGAGGTCGTGCGATCATCCGCGTCCTCTCCTCACACGCACTCTGACCTGCCTCGTACACTAGGGTGCGCGTTCGCCCCATTCGGGCTTAACCTCGTCCAAAGTCTGGTCGGACGCGGTGCCAATGTCACTGCACTCTCGTTCAAACCCCAAAGCTGATATTTTCATTGAACCACCAGCGACTACATTTACGCTCGCCAGTGCGACATGGCTTGGTCTGCCTCCGTGCGTGCATTCTGTACGCGCTTCATCACCAGAGGACGCGTCGTGTTTACACACGAGTATGCCCCTCCGGTGACGCCGTGTGTTCTACTCGCTACCTTTTTGATGACGATCCTCATGCTTCCCGTCCAACTCATCTCTCCCTGTTGTCTTTGTCCCGATGTACTTCCGGCTGGGAACATTTTCTCGGGGCGGATGAGGCGCATCGTGAGTGGCGGGGTGTGTCGTCTCTGTCTGCTCCAGGATCAGTCGTGCTAGTACCGTCGCAAGGTTGTTCTAGGGTGGTCATGCGAGTGCACTAACTGGAAACCTTTCAGCGCCTTTCAGGCGCTCGCACTCAAGATGAGTTCATTTGGGCTCGCTAGCGCTCCATGTAGCAAATAAAACATCTTGGTGCAACAACCAGATTGGTCAAGTGGTTATTGAGAAGATATATACTCTAGAACCTTGTCTTGTGTGTTATGGACTCTAGCAATGCTGTCTGTGAATAAAATATAGCTTGGGGAGCCAGGTTTTGTGAACAAGCACAGAAGAGGAACTTTGCTTAAAAATGTCACTTGAAATATTACACTGCCTTGACAAATGAGCCATTTCAATACAAGTGTAGATGGCATGATCCAAATGCAACTTGGTACTCCTGCAGAGCCCACAGGGAACTTTCATGGCAGAGCCTGGATGATTCAAACTCCGCCGAAATGTGATGGCGAGATCACGGTCCGCACGAGTTGGTGGTGACCATGGTCCTTAAAATACTCGGGGCGATCCTGCCCTCGTCGTCGTCGTCCTACTATGTCCACGTCGTCGTCGCCGTCCTCGTCATCGTCGTCGTGCACGCCTTTGCCCAGGGTCGTGCGACCACCCGCGAGCGCGACATGCACGGCCGCGTTGTTCTCGTCACCGTACGTCCTCGCACGCATCCCAACTTGTTTTGTTCACGCTCGTGTTCCAGGGCGCATTCACCCCGCTCGGGCTCACCCTCGTCCAAAGTCTGGCCGAACGCGGTGCCCATGTCATCGCACTCTCGTCCAAACCGATCGACCACCCCGAGGTCGACATTCTCATCGAGCTGCTCCGTTCGACGACCCGCAACGACCACATCTACGCAGACGAATGCGACGTGGCTTCGTCTGCCTCTGTGCGTGCGTTCTGCACACGCTTCATCACCGGTCAGGACACCCGTCTGGACGCCATCGTGTTTGCGCACGAGTATGCCCCCATCGGGTCGCTCTTTGGCCGGGACGACCCTGCAGACCTCGCGCAGCAACGCCGTGCGTTCTCGCTCGCCACATTTCTCATGACGACCCTCCTGCTGCCCGTCCTGCTCGTCGCCCCGGTCGAACGCGACATTCGCATCGTCAACGTCGTCAACCCGTTTTACGCCGCTGCGGCGGCAACGTTTGCGGTTGACGACATCCCTGCGTCCACCGCGCCGTTGTTCAAGCTCGAGGGCCGGCGCTCGCTCCAGACGGTCGTCTTTATGCGCCATCTCCAGCGCGTGCTCGATGCGCTTCCGTCGGGCGGACAGGTTCCCAAGACGGACGAGGCGACGATCCATGTCGTGAGCGACAAGATGCAAAAGTCGAACATCGTCGCAGTCTCGGTCTGTCCTGGGATCAGTCGCGCGGACACCATCGCAACGCTGCTCAACGCCAACAAGGCGAACGGTCGGTCTGCCATCGGGACGCTCATGTGAGTGTACTTTGTGGTGGGCGCCGTTTTGTTCTGACGGGGCTGTCTTTAGCTATATCGCTACGCAGCCATTGTTGAGATGGTTGGTCAAGTCGCAAACCGCGACGGTGCAGTCGATATTACATGTCCTCTTCCTTCCGACGCCTTTCAAGAGTGCGCAAGTCTCTCAAGCTGCGATGAACGAGGGTGAGGTGCTCAAAGCGGGCGCGCTATACCGGGAATGCGCCGTAGTTGGTTTGCCGATACCCGCACCCGACGGCACACCCTCCGCAAAGGACGGTCTGATGCCAGACGATGGTGAGCTAGGGGGCGTGCACCTCGGTCAGTCCGTCTGGGAGTCGTTCGAGACTGCGCTCAAGGAGTGGGAAAAGACTGTTCCTGCTGGTGATGATGCTCCTTCCGTCGATACCTCTTAGACCCATTGTACACCATCATCAATGCATAAATTATTGCGACAAGAAGCGGAATCAGTGGTAAATATAATAAAATGACACCATAGGGTAATCATCACCGTCCCTATCCGTTATAAATGTCTGACGAGGAACATTCATGCGCCATCCCGCTCCAGCGCGTCAGCAACCGAGTCGAGTGCGACCTTGGGTTTCAGCAAGGTGGTGTTCTTGAACTCGACCGCCTCGCCCTGCACGATCTTTTCTGACCGCTGCAGACCGAGCGCGGTTGTGCATAGTACTGCCCTGCCCTCCGAGTCATCCCCAGACGACTCGAAATTCTCCATGATGTTCTGGTCAAACTTTTCCCCCGAGGAAGCATTCAACGGCCACAAGTCGGCCGAGGTGACCTCCTCGCCCATGGCCTTGTTGAGTCGCGTGGCCATTTTGACGATGTTGGAGACGCGCTCGCCGAACTTCTGGGTAAAGGTGCGGTAGGTTTCTTCGTACGTCTTTGTGCACCCCGAAGCGACGAGGATGATGACGAGGGTGTCGGAGATGTGTGCGACCATGGTTGCGTGTAGATCGGCTTCCTGCATGGCGACCTTTTGTGCGTGCGCACGTGTGAGAGCACGCCAGCGACCGCCGACCGCCTGAGTTTCTATAGCGGCGTGAGTAAGGTACGCGTGTCGACGAATAAAAGAAAAAGACGAACCGGTCTCACGGATGTCGTTGTAAATCTCTGCGAGGGGCTGCTCAGCTTGGAGACCGTCAAAGTCCCATGTCATGATGATCCAGCGGGAAAACTCGACGGTGGCACCCTGGAGAGCGATCTGGACGAGCAGGGGGTCCTCGCCGTGGACGACCGAGCCGAGGAGCTGGGTGAGCTTGGCGCCCATGAGCTCGCCGATGCGGCTGCCTGCCTCCTTGATCTCGTCTGCGTTCGCGATGCTGCGGGCAAAGTCGAACGAGTCGGAGATGAACGCGGCGGTCTGGAGTATCTCGACGTTGAGCGCGTCGACGAGGGAGATGACCTCGGCGCCGGCGAGGGTGTCGGCCTTGGTGAGATAGACCTGCGCGACCTTGAGCTCGCGGGTGCGGGCGTCGAGGAGGGTGGTGAGCTCGTCGTGCTTGGACTGCGCGTGTCTGAGCTCGTTGGCGAGGTTTTTGAGCTCGATTTCCTTGCCGTCGAGCGTGCGCTTGAGCCCGCCGCTCTCCTCCGTCCAGCGCTGTCTGTCCTCGCGCATGCGCCGCTTGAGGTCGTCGAGAGCCTGTTGGAGCTGCGCCTTGTCGAGCTTTTCGCGGTCGAGCTGCTGTGTGAGCGTGGCCTTGTCGCGCCCGAGCGCCGCGAGGTCGCGCGTGGCGTCGTCGAGGGCCTTTTGGAGCCTCGCGAGCTCCTCCTTGAGCGTGCGTTTCTCCTCGAGCTCGCCGTTGAGCTTGTCCTCGACCTTCCTGAGCTGCTCCGCAACGTCCTCCCTGCTCCGCCCCCCGAGGACGTACTCCTTCCAAAACCACTGTATCCTGTTGGGCGCCATGAGCCGCCAAAACACCCAAGGAAGGCCTGCAAACGCGATAGGAAACACCCAGTATTTTGATGGCGTGAACGCAAACGTCGACGGGTTCAAGCTCATGGTTGTTGGGTCAAGCACACATCGCACCCGGTTCTTGCTTGAAATGGGTTCAGTTCGTACGCATTTGAACCATGCTGTAGCGGCGTGTAAAGGTCACAGCACACCGCCATGAGGCCCCACGTTGGTACGGCGTTGCCGAACGCGCGTATTTCATTCGAGTTGCTATCGCGGTGAGTGTCCTCACGGTCTTATCACGTCCTCGACGGGGTTTTATCATGAAAGACATGCCTTTCGTTGAGATAAAAAGGCCACGTCGTTCCCCTCCGGACGCTCCACCATGTTCTCTCGGAAACCCTATCACGGCCGTCTACGCGGTCTCGTCATCGCGTTCGACGTCGGCACCACCTACAGCGGCGTCTCCTACGCCATCCTGGACCCTGGCGAGGTCCCCAGGATCCAAGGTGTCACCCGGTCCGTCTCCATCTCCGTCCCCCGGCGTGTGCCCGGCGCCTGGCTTATATTCCAGTCACATACACGCAGCTATCCGGCCCAGGAGCATGTAGGCGGCGATTGCAAGATACCGTCCGTCGTGTTTTACGACCCGCAAGGCACGCCGCGTGCCTGCGGTGCGGAGGCGCTGCAAGAACACGTCCTCGAACAGGCCGAGGACGAACACTGGCTCAAGCTCGAGTGGTACGTCACCTCCCCCCCCCCTTCCCCGTCCCCACGCATGCCAAGTCGCATCGCCACCCCGTGACGCACCGCGCAGGTGGAAGCTCCATCTCCGCGCCAAACACCTCGCCGCGGCCCACATCTCGGACGACGACCTCCCGCCGATCCCCCCGGGAAAGTCCGCGGTGGACGTCCTCGCGGACTTTCTGCGCTACCTCTTTTCGTGCACGCAAAAGTACATCGAGGACGCGCACGGCGTCAACCTGTGGAAGTCGGTCGAGCACCAGATCGAGGTCGTGCTCACGCACCCGAACGGGTGGGAGGGCCCGCAGCAGAAGCAGATCCGGCGCGCGGCGGCGCTCGCGGGGCTCGTGCCCGCGTCCGGCGAGGGGCAGGAGCGCGTGCACCTGCTCACCGAGGGCGAGGCGAGCTTGCATTTCTGCGTGGCCACGGTGGCCGCGTCCGAGGCGATGATGGGACGCCGCGCGTCGGTGTTGATCCCCGCGCTGTCGCCGCAGCACACGGGGAGGGAGGAGGAACCACAGTCGCGGCAACGGGGGGTGGTGATCATCGATGCGGGGGGAGGCACGATCGACTTGAGCGCGTACGCGATGCGGACGTCGCCGCCGTCGTTTGAAGAGATAGCCCCTGCGGAATGTGAGTGCCCAGGCATGAGGAGGGTCGTGTCTCACTTCCACCATCAGGCCGCTTACAGGGGTCGGTCATGGTGACGAGGAGAGCGGCCGGCTTTCTCAAACGTAGGACCTAGGACACGTCGTCCAACGTGTCCGCGCTCACGCTTTACAGGGAAACTCGAAGGCTCCAAGTACAGTAATCCAGAAATACTGAAAGGTATGACCGAGATTTTTGACAAGACCACAAAGCTTCGTCTTCGCAATACCGAAGACCCTCAATACATCAAATTTGGAACCGTCCGAGACAAGGACCCACAGCATGACATTCGTTCCGGTCAGCTCCGACTGCCAGGGTAGGTTGTGTCCTGTCCTACAAGGCACAAACGCTCACGACGCTGCAGTAAGATCGTCGCAGACTTGTTCGAACCGTCGATTCGTGAGATCATCGATGCCTTTCGGAAGCAACAACAGTCCGCTTCCATCCCCATCACGGTAAGTACGACTCTTTGCTTTCACCCTCCGAGGTTGAACCTCGCAAGTCCGTCTTTCTCGTCGGCGGCTTCGCTGCCAGCGAATGGCTACTCACCTGCCTCCGACGGTATTTCGAGTCCATCAACATTGCCCTCTATCGACCGGATAGCCACGTGTACGTGCTCGTTTTCTGCAGCGACGTTGGGGGGACTCACGTCCCGGTTAGGAACAAGGTCGTCGCAGACGGTGCGGTATCCTACTACCTCGACCACCTCGTCTCGTCCAGAGTCGCCAAGGTCACCTACGGCACCGAATGCAGCGTGCCCTTCAACGTCTCGGACAACGACCACCGCGCGCGCCAACGGAGCGTTTACCGCGGTCCGACCGGCCAACTGGCCCTCCCGAACGCGTTCGCGTGCATCCTGACGCGGGTGGGTTTTTTACGCGATCCCCGGGCGTGTTGTCACGAACCACGGTCGACGAGCTGAACCTGACCGCTACGCGCAGGGCACGGCCGTGGGTGAAAAGCAAGAGTTTCAGGAGACGTTCGCGATCCGGCGGTCGTCCCAGGCGGCGTGTCACGCGCTCGAGGTGACGATCGTGGGGTACCGCGGGCCGCTGGAGCAGCCGACGTGGACGGACGGCGAGCGAGGTGCGTCGCAACGCGTGTGGGGACGGGTCCCATCGGAATGAGTCGACGTGACGGGTCGTCGTAGACCATTTTTCGACGCTGTGCACCGTCCGCGCGGACACGACGAAGCTGGCGCGGTCGCTCGCGCCGAAGAAGACGTCGGACGGGGCGGTGTACTACGCGCTCGAGATCAAGGTGATCTTGTTGTTCGGTACGACGGAGCTCACCGCGCAGGTGGGCTGGGTGGAGAACGTGCGTTGTCTCTGTCGGTCTTGGTTCGGGACGCTGGACTGAACCTGATGCATCACACAGGGGGCCGAAGTACGGTAAGTGGAGGCGTGGGGTGTGGGCGGGTGCTGATCGGCGTGTGCGTATAGGACCCCGGCGGTGGTGGTGTATGGGGACGCCGAGTGATGACGTGACGAGGGAGAGTGTACGAGAGATGCCTGTAGTCACTTGTATTCGTTTGTACTGGATATGCCGCTGTATTCGTAGTATGTATACCCGGAAGGAACATGACGTGATCATATCGCCTACGCGTGTTGGTGGCTAAAAAAACTCCATGTCCTCGTGCAATGGGGTTCATCCTCAGTTCAGGGGGCGTAGGGAGTCGTATCTAGTGCGTCGTCGTCTGGTAGACCACGCGGATCAGCTTCTCGATTCTAGATGGTGACTTCATCATCACCCCTACACGTGCACTACAGCATTTCATAGGTGACGACTGCGGTCCAAGGTTACCGTCCAAAAAAGCCCCTGTTAGCCGACCTTGTCGTCACAGGGTTTCTTCAAAGTGACACGCGCTGATCGTTGCGCCCAACGCAAGGGTGCCCTGCCACGCCGAACGCCTCGATAAAAAAGCCCTGCCACAGGCCCCTCCTCCCAAGCGCCACCAACGAAATTCAAACCACCCCACCCATGTACACACGCGAACCATACACGGGCACCTCCCGCACGCTCGTCCTCGCTTTCGACGTCGGCACCACCTTCAGCGGGGTATCCTACTCCATCCTCGACCCCGGCGACACCCCCACGATCCACGGGGTGGCGAGGTGAGCAAACAAACCGCTGCGCACGCGTGCGCGAGAGGGGGGACCGTGGGTGACGAACCACACGGCACGGCACAGGTTTCCGGGGCAAGACGGTACGGGCGGGGACAGCAAGATCCCGTCGGTGCTGTACTACGACAAGGCGGGCGCGCCGCGCGCCGTCGGGGCGGAGACCCTGGACAAGCACGTGGTCGAGCGCGCCGCGAGCGAGGGGTGGACGCGGCTCGAATGGTCAGTCCCGCGACGGCTCCTCTGTGGAGCTGGGGGAAAGGGTCTGATGGTTGCTATATTAGGTGGAAACTGTACCTCCGCGCTGCGCACCTTGACGCCGCGCACTTTACGGACGCGGACGTGCCCCCGCTTCCCGAGGGGAAGACGGCAGTGGACGTGTTGGGCGATTTCATGGGCTACTTGTTCCGGTGCGCCAAGGCGTACATCGTCGAGGCGCACACGTGTCTCAGTTGGGAGTCCCTCGAGAAGGACATGGCGTTCGTGTTGACGCATCCGAACGGTTGGGAAGGACCGCAGCAGCAGCAGATTCGACGCGCGGCGGAGCTAGGCGGGCTCGTGCCCGCCGGGGAGGAGGGCCAGTCGCGGATCCATTTGCTCACCGAAGGCGAAGCGAGCCTGCATTTCTGCGTGACGAATATCCTGACGTCGGGGGCGTTCGACACGACGCCCATCGTGTGTGCGGACGAAGAGGAGGTTCCAGAAGAAGAACCGGAGACACCTCCGGAGCGTCAGGGCGTCATCATCATTGACGCCGGGGGTGGCACTGTCGATCTTTCGGCGTACTCCATGAAGCTTTCTCCCACGTCGTTCAAGGAGATCGCGCCGACCGAATGTAAGTGTCTTGTTTTGCGGCACTGTTGCTGAAGCGCATTATATGGACGACAGGTCGACTTCAGGGATCCGTTTTCATCACTTACCGTGCACACACTTTTTTGAGAGGTACGGCAGGGTGCTAGTATCTGAGATGTATCAGCAAACAACCTTGTCCCCAGCGAAACTGGCCAACTCACGATATGGAAGCGAGGAGAACGTACACAACATGACAGAAATATTTGACAAGACCACCAAAGTAAGGTTTCGGAACGTGGACGAGCCGCAATACATCAAGTTTGGCAACGTGCGGGACAAGGAGCCCGAGTATGATATTCGGTCTGGCCAGCTCAAGCTCTCTGGGTAAGCATATCGGATTATAGGGAACTCGCCTCATCGGAGATCCAGACAAGACGTTTCCAAGCTCTTTGAACCTTCCGTCGAAGATATCATTGCAGCTTTCGAGCGACAGCGATCAGCTGCCTCCATGCCGATCACTGTAGGTTCGAGTCCTCTCGTGGCGTCCACATGTTTACCGCGCTGTACAGAGCGTGTTTCTAGTGGGTGGCTTCGCAGCAAGTGATTGGCTGTACGCCAAACTCATGGAACATATGAGTACCCTCGACATTACCTTGTATCGCCCTCGTCAGCACGTGTACGTGTAGCAACCCTGCGATGTCCCGTTGGCTCATTTGACGATGATAATTAGCAACAAGGCCGTGGCAGACGGAGCCGTCTCGTTCTTTATTGACCGTCTCGTTTCGTCTCGAACTGCGAAATTCACTTACGGGACCGAGTGCAATGCGGTGTACGACGAACTTGATCCAGAGCATGTGGCAAGGGTAGACAGCGCATTCGAAGGGATGATGGGTTATTTAGAGGTCCCCAACGCCTTTGAACCAATTCTCCTCAAGGTGAGTCATCTTACCTCGCTCCTTGGACTATGCTGACGGAAAACGGTAACACAAAAGGGTACGGAAGTATCCGAAGAGCAAGAATTCAAGAAACCCTTTATCATTGAAGAGTTTGACCTTGACCACTGCGGCAGCGTCCACGTCGATATCATAGCGTACCGGGGCGGCCTCTCGAACCCATCTTGGGTAGATACAGAACGCGGTGAGTTTGAAACCCGATCTGTCATGGCTTGGAGAATTACTCCGTGGCTTATCGTTCTGTCCTAAAAAGATGCTTACACGAAATTGTGTTCTGTGCGTGCGGACACGCCCAAGCTCACGGGAAGCATGCAACCGCATCAGCTTCCAGATGGCGCAGGAACCTACTATTCGATCCTATTTTACGTCGTGTTGCTCTTTGGTCTGACAGAACTCAAGGCGCAGATCAGTTGGTTCGATAATGTACGTCTTTGTGCATTCTCCGTGGCCACGCGCGTTGACCTAGATTGACTGTAGGGCGTAGAAGTAAGGTGAGCGGCGACTTGCTGATTGCGTTGCTGAAAATGCTTACTTATTTGGGGCCTTGCAGGAGCCCTGCATCGGTGATTTACGCAGAGGATAAGCCTGCTACCATATGTTTGAATCCACAGTAATTTCTAGAAGGATGAATGTGGTCGTGTCGCGTAGTATGTAGAAGGCCATTGCCTTGCTTCCTTTCTTTGTTATAAATCTTCTGAGTCGGACTTGCACACGACGTGTGACTCGGAGTGTCCGCGGAAAGTGGACTGGAAGTCCGACTCATGCTTGCCCTTGAGCTGCGCCCCCGGTCACCGGTCGCCTGCGTCGGACGATCATTACCCACCACCAGCGCTTTGCGATTTTGTCCAAGACTCAGCTTCTCCGTGACGACACACTAGCGGAAGCACACACTATGGGTTCTACTGCAAATCAATCAGTCCTCGGCGGTAGTACTAGTAAAACAGGCATGGGTCAGGCCCGGTAGGTCAAGTGGCCCACACCGAAGTTTGACTGACGGAGATAAGGCCGTGGGTATATGGGAGCAGTGGTTCGGGGGTACGCTTGCAGCAAGGTGATCTTCGTTATGGGAATATGACAATGGTCCCTCAGTATTCCTGCGTCCCAACGTCAACTTCCAATGGCGTCTTCACGCCGCCAGCAACGTGAGGCCGCAAATATATCTTCCCAAGGACCCTACCGTGGGTCCTCTCGCACACTGATACCCGCTCTTAACGTGGCCACGGTGTTTACTCGATTTCAAACTATCAGACGAGGATTTGCTCAGGGGCGGGCAACGCTGACACTGATCAGTTATCCAGGTTCCCTGATAGGAACACGTTGGAGGTTATAACAAGATATCATCAACTATACTAATGATCGTCGTCGAAGGTGCTCTCAGAACTGTCGGTGCTGAGGCAGCGCAAGAAACACCTGCATCAAGCAAGCAAGCGGACGATACTCATTTGAATGATTTCGACTTTCGAGAGAGCCCCTGGACTCCCTTTATGACATCCAACCCCAGGTTCAAGACCTGAGGTTACCTTCACGACTTATCGAATATTTGAAAGGATTCGAGAAAACTAGCGTCTGTGAGGACAGTGAAGGTAAGTACTTTGCTTGCGAGTAGGTTAACATGCCATGTCCGAATACTAAGCGGGGAAATTTGATTTGATTTGTCACGTCGGGTACAAAAGGTTCGGTGGCAAATTCAATTATTCAAGATACTGTTGTAGAACGACCCTATCTTCGTCAATTGTTGGCCAGCTATCATCTACTGTCCTCGACCAGGATCAAGGCAACAACGAACTCGTAAGTGATCATGATTGCGCGGTCCTTACTTTCGATCACATCTGGTCCTTTTCTCCTATAGTAGCAACTCGCACCCCCTAGCAGTTAGCACAGCAGTCTCGACATTATCCTTACTTCATGTCACCCAAACAACCATATCACAACTACTCTCGAAAGCTGCTCCTTGCGTTCGATGTAGGTACAACGTATAGTGGGGTTTCATACTGCATACTCGATCCGAGGGAGGTTCCAAAGGTTCATGGCGTTGCAAGGTATAGCACGTTTCTGTCTCTCGTGCTTAGTGGCATTCATCCGCGTCTCGTTCAGGTACCCCGCTCAAGAGCAAGTCTGTGGCGATAACAAGATTCCATCGATCTTGTACTATGATCGAGAGGGTGACGTGAGAGCCGTCGGTGCGGAAGCGCTGCAGGAGCACATCATCGAGCAAGCAGAGGACGAAGGTTGGGTTAGACTCGAATGGTGAGTCGGAAAAGAGACCATTTTTCTCGCATTAACTGAAGGGCTATGAGGTGGAAGCTACACTTGCACCTCTCATCGCCACACATCAGAGATGACGACATACCACCCCTTCCGGTGGGAAAAGGAGCCGTTCAGGTCCTCGCAGATTTTATGCGCTATCTGTTCACCTGCGCACGAAACTATATCATCGAATCGCATGCGAGGGGTGCCTCGGTGTGGAAATCTGTCAGGGATGACGTCGAATTCATCTTCACGCATCCAAATGGGTGGGAGGGAGTGCAGCAACAACAGATTCGTCGTGCTGCGGAGCTTGCAGGATTGGTTCCTAGTGGCAAGAAACACGCAAGCCGAATTCATTTACTGACGGAAGGAGAAGCGAGCCTACAGTTTTGCGTCGCAAACGTGCTGGCTACAGACTCGCTCTCTGGAGTCCCTATTTCTCAGTCTGACTATAGTGAATTCGAATGCGATATTAATGAAGAATCGGGACATCAGGGGATCGTCATCATCGACGTCGGGGGTGGGACTATCGATCTGAGTGCTTACTCTATGAAGCTACTCCCCCCGAGAGAATTCAAGGAAATTGCCCCTGCCGAATGTACGATGTTTTGCTTCGACTGTTCGGTTGATTCCTACGTTTGCTCATGTGCTGTCCTAATAGGCCGCCTTCAAGGCTCTGTATTTGTTACACGAAGAGCACATACGTTTATCAAGGGTCTGTGATCTGCAGTATGCAGGCACCTTCACCTGATTGTATTCTATTGTAGCCAAACTTGCCAACTCGCAATACGGGACCCTTGATATTGTCGAGCAAATGAAAGATATCTTCGACAAGACTACGAAACTGAGGTTTCGAGACGCCAATGCTCCACAATATATCAGATTTGGAACAGTACGGGACAGGGAGCCTCAATATGGTATTCGTTCTGGACAGCTCAAATTGGCCGGGTAAGGAGCACCTTATGTTACATGTCCACTATTGACCCCATGCATAGCGAGGACGTTGCAACATTCTTCGAGCCGTCCGTGGAAGCAATCGCCGAGGCGTTTAGGATACAGCAGCGAGCAGCAAAGAAGTTACAGATTGAAATCAGGGTGCGGCAGCTCTGACATCTCACACAGTTCACAACTTGATTATAGCCTTTAGCATGCCTTTCTAGTGGGCGGTTACGCTGCCAGTGATTTCTTGTATTCCCGACTTCAACAACATGCGGCGTTCTTTGATGTACACTTGTGCAGACCTTCAAGCAATCCGTATGTATAATACTGACCAGAAGAGTTTTCTGACTATTTTTTCAGAAACAAGGCCGTGGCAGATGGCGCGGTGCTCTCCTACATTGATCCCCTCGTCACTTCGCGAACATCAAGGTTTACGTATGGTATAGAATATCGTGTAAAATACGACCCTTATTTTTCCGATCATCGAGCAAGAAAGCACACACGATTTCAATCCGCTTCGGGAGAAAAGGTGATACCACATGGATTCTGGTCGATATTGAAAAAGGTCAGTAATCGTTGCCATTGTGAACAATCATACTACATTTAATTTACCACAGGGGGTGCAAGTTTCAGAGGAGACAGAATTTAGAGGGCTGTTTTATTATGATGAATCTTCGCGGTCTGAACTAAACAGTGTGAGAGTGGATATTCTCGCCTATAGGGGTGATGTTCCCGATCCGATGTGGATGGACACGGAACCTGGTGAGTTTTTCGATGGGTTAGCCGTGCCCAAAGCTAATGGAGGCCTCGATGAGCACGTTTCACTACCATTTGCCACGTCATTGCAGACACTACGGATATTGCGAAGACACTGCATCGAAGAGTGTCACTCAAAGGGAAGCGTTATTATCGTCTGAAAGCTGAGGTTGTACTCTCGTTCGGTCTTACCGAGCTGAAAGCGCAATTATCCTGGCATCACATGGTACGTCTTGTCCCCCAAGTCGTTTTCTGCCTTACCGTTGGTAAATTGTTCCAGGGTGTAGAGAAAAGGTGGGGTCAGGATTGCGGACCTGGATGTATGCTAATCTGGGCACCAACAGAAGCCCCGCTTCGGTCGTATATGATGATTGATTGTAATGCGTTCAATGAACCTCTTCGCTGGGCGTACAATGTTTTTCACATTTCGCGGTGGCGTCGACTGTTTTGGAGGAAGTTTTTGGCTTGGTTCCTTAGTTATGTAATGTGTACAGTACTTTGTAAGAGGACTGCAGTTCACTTCTCCGTCATGCATCATGCCAGTATGTTGGAGGAACCACGCTTGACTTAATGACTCTGTTCCAGTGCCATGATACGTGTACTGTCACCAAGATGACTCCCGATGACAGTAAGGCTGTTGGTGTACAGTACGTGATTCGGAGGAACATTGAACATAGCAAGGCGATTGGCTGGTCTTCGAACGTCTTATCCCCCAAGTCGTTTTCTGCCTTACCGTTGGTGAATGGTCCCAGGGTGTAGAGAAAAGGTACGGTCAATATTGCAGGTTGGATGGATGCTAATCCGAGCACCAACAGAAGCCCCGCTTCGATCATATATATTGATTGACCGTAATGTATTTACTTAATAAACCTTTTGGTCAGGTGTACGATGTTTTATGTATTGTGTACAGTGCTTTATAACAGCCCACAAGTTAGAGCTATGCTGCCCACGAGTATGATATTTACCGTAGCTCCCCCACGAAGCTCCACCATGCACGTAAGCCCTGAGTTGGACCTTACCACGTCCTTGCTCCGTGCTCAAGAGACCTAACGGTCTTGATCTCCCAGCCCGGCCAGACTTCCCCCACCACTGCCTTGAGATGGGCGTTCGAGCCCAGAGTATCCCGTCTGTCGTAGAGGGTCAGTCTCACCACGGGGAGCGCCGCGCGTGAGCGGCCCGACCGGAAGGTGTCCGCCCGTCGTCGGAGCGTTGCCTCGGTCGCCAGGTCCGGAACGATCAGCAGGGTCTCGAGGTGGACCATGTCGGCGATGAGCGTGTCAAGCACGCCTGCCTCATCCGCATCCCGCGGGGCAAGGTCGCATCGAATCTCCAGCTGGACCAGGGATCTCGTGACGCCCTGCAATGCGACATATAACTCATGATGGGTCAGGGGCGGCAATAGACGGATTATGGTGAGGCGCTTGAGCGAGGCCAAGCTGGTACCCAGGATGTAGTGGATGTGTTCGACGCTGAGTGCACCCGACAGGGTGATGTCGGTCAGCGCATGCGTTAGCGGGGCTGTGGGTACAGGGACAGTGTGTGCCGTGTTCTCGACTGCACAGATCGAGAGTCGTTTCGGGGTGGGGCACGTCGCGAAGCATGTCTTATACGCTACGTCGAGCGTACCGACCACGTCAATCTCTTCCAGTTTGTCAAGGCCTCGCAGCATCCCCAGCACTTCGTCCATCAGAACTGCTGGGCAATAAGGGGTGAGCGACCACGCTTTGATATTTCTTGCTAGCTGGAGAATCGTGCAAAAGTGGGCCGAAAACAGCAATGAACGTGAACGCGAGATATTGGTATTGGTTGGGGCTTGTTCCGGCTGGGGAATTGGATTTGATTGAAGGTCAAACCAGCTAGGGTGTTCGAGAAAATAGCATGGTGACAGACACGTGATGGAAAGGGCTAGCGTGGGTTGTAGAGCAAGCGCGCGTGCAAGTCTGCAGATCTCAGGCGCACGCGTTCTCCACCGTGTCAACCTATTCTGAGGGCGACGAAAGTCGCTCAACAGCAGGC